>OX401412.1:27005667-27025668 GCA_947846245.1 Cerastoderma edule | reverse complement strand
TTCGTCAATTAGAATTATAAATATGAAGACATACATTTCCTGAATTGTTATTTTGTAAACAATTAAATTGAAAGCTATTGCGTGAATATAGACGGCAGGCTGCGGTTTGCGATGGAATTGCGAACTGCGACCTGACTTCTAACTTCACGGAAGTAAAGGGGTACAACGGGGATGAAAGAATGCTTTTATGACTTATATTGTCACCTTTCACCCGGACCAGATTGTCCAGGTATTCATTTTCGATTTAATTAATTTTTGCGGTTTACTTGATGTCGCAGGATGTAACACCGTACTACCCACGGGTGGTTGGGAAACTGTCACGGCCAAGAGACGTTTTGCCACCTGGTTGTATGGACGCTGTAGTGAGGAATAACCCTAACATTTCTCCATTGATATGAAGTCCTTATTTGCCATAGTCATAACATGAATGCATATGATTTAACGAGTTCGCTTTCACTTGCGCTGTGATCATCTACGGACTGTTTCAGATGCGAAACTGCAATGAGTCATGACAGACAAAATGTCAATAGTATAAACGCATTCCTCAATGATAAACTAGTTAATTAGGGATGAGGCAAATGAATGAATGAATAAAAGAATGAATGGGTAGATGAATGAATGAATGAAGGAAGGAATGAGTGAATATAACGAATACATAAATGAAATGATGAATGAAATAATGAATGAAATAATAAATGAATGAAATTACAAATATATAAAACATGTGAAGATCGAATGAATAAAAGACATTAATATTGAATGAATAAATGTACATTATGAAACATATATAAATAGGTCAGCACAATAGTAGATATACCACTATCAACAATCAATAAACATATTGAAGACACAAAGACGTATAATCGTTAAATATTTGTTTGCTTCAATTTCTCTTCAGATCTTATCCTCCTCACCATCCCATTCTCACTGTATGTGTGTCCGGAGTTCACTCTCCCTGGACTCGTTTCCCAAAGACCGGTTATGGGCCAGCCCTTGTGGTCGTAAAGCACGGTTCAAGCGATCAAGGCCCGACTAGTAAATCACCCTAGGGAGGCTCATTAGCGCCATGGACTCCAATAGAGAGGTTATATATGGGTCCTTATATCAAATCATACGACCACTATCTGTTTATGTCCATCGTTATGATAATACGCGCACGGCCATATGGTCTTCTTTTGCGTTAGTTATGCACTTTGCCGAAATACTACGCGTTTTATTGCTCGGAATTCAAGCATTTTTTTGGGATAGACGGTAGTTGATATTGTGAATATTCGGGAGCGTTTCAGGACTAGTTGGAATTTGTAAGAAATTTGGAAAAAATTGTCGACGTTGAAAAGTTGGTTTTATTTCTAAGAGGGAAAGCGGTCTTGGTAGAAAGTTGGAAGACAAACAAAGTATATTTAGTTATAATTGCCGGCACATATAAGCGAAATAAATGGCATGTTCTGTAATATGCAAAGGTTTTCAAGAACTCTCTCTTTGTACTATTTTATGTTTACGTTAAAGGATTTATGGAATAGGGAACTTTTTTCGGTAAAAGATAGCTATAATTACTAAATGTTAACCGTTCTGCTGCTGAACTAATTTGAATACATTGAAACAAACGTTAAGTACAGTTTGGTATGACAGTTTTTGGACTTCGAATTTTATTCATTCACTGAACCCCTTAGGCCTATTCTCTAACGTTCCCAAATCGCAAGAAAGTGTCTCCATTATTTTTTTTATCTATATCGCGCCTACAGTATTCCAGTTTTATTTCAACGCATAGTTTCTTACCGAGGGATAAAGCTAGAAGGCCCATAAAGAATGAGCCAAGCCTAATAGTCTAGCATCCCCCAATTAGTCAGTTTGAGGACAGTTCATGTATCACATGAAAATCAAAACCTAAAGAAAGTGGTATTTGAAATAGTATTGTTCAATGTCGGAACCGGCAGAGGATCAAACCTGTATGAATATTTCTATTTAATGAAGCGCTATGAATATCCGTATCTTTCATTCATCAGTTGTCAAACTATTTTGACTAAACCTCTGTGGGGATCATTTATCATCCTATCTATATATGAAACTTTATAGGGATATGTACATATAGAGTGCACGAAATGGGGGGGCCTCCGTGGCCTAGTGGTTAGAGTACAGAACTTGAAATCACATGGCCCCTCTCCGCGTGGGTTCAAATCCTGAGAGGGATATGGATTTTCATGAGAGGCAGTCTCCCGACTGACTTACGGAATGCCGATGGTTCTACCCGCCTTGACCAGCCCTTATGGGCAGTTGAGTATGGGGTCTTCCTCCATCATTAAGAGTCGGGCATCGCTACATAACTGAAATAATGTTGATGTGATGTAAAACCCATATAAGTAAGAATAAGTGCACGAAATGTCGGAGAAATTGCTGGGGGAATTCAAAACGCATTGGCATTTTTATAACACATGAATTAATTTGGAAATAAGCCGTGAAAAAGTAGCATTCTTTCCACTAGATCATTGTTGAAAAGGGATATTCGAGCGATATTTCCATACCAAATCCCAATTATGGCTTTTTTGTCATGTTCAAATTAAAGGCAATATTAGACCGATTATAAAAGATGCCTGAAAAGTCTAAGAGCTTTCTGGCTGACATGGGTCTTGTATTAAGAGAGCATATGAGTTATTTGCGTCATGTATCACGATAACATCAGATTAAGACTGTACATCATGATATGGAGCAATGGTTCATATACAGATATCTAAGTCATCCTGTACAACAATACAGCCATTCATCAAACGTTATATCACATAGTTCAATCATAGTAATTGAAAAGCATCATCAAACTATTTTTATTGCGGTCAGCCTGCGCCCCGAGATTAACGCCGAGGCTGACCCGAGTGAAAGTCGTAAAACCACACACCGACCCCTTTTCGGCACCTGTCACATGACTGCGGTGGTTCGAGACAGCGGGTGGGGTACATTACAAAGGGATTTCCAAATCGAATTTTAAACCTATTTCTTGTTGTTCTTGTTTACTCATCTTTTATTCTTTGTTTATGTATTCCAACTTACCTGTTGGGTGGGCTTTTGGATATTTAAATGACCACATGGAAAATCAGGTTCTTTTCCTGAGTCCTGTGACTTGTCTCACATCAATTCGTACAATGGATTCCTTCTAAAACATGTATATGAAGAGGTAAAAAATATCTTAAAATCGTTAACTTAGACATGAACGGAGCCTGTGTGATAACTATGAACTCTTTGCTCTGGTTTTCTTTACTCATGTCTTCCTTTTAAATTCACAAAAACAATGTAACATTTGAGATTCAATGGTAACAATTATTTTGTGAGAGAAACCGAATATTTTTTTAGTGAGACAGGCGCCTGACACGCCCATAAGTGGGCCGCGATCTAGGCTACCTTATTCTCACAAATGGAATACTTAAATTTGTGGGAAATAAGACTCCTTTGACATTACCAAGAAAGAAGTACACGTTTTTGTGAAGGAAAGAAAAGATGCACTTATTCCATAAGCTATATAGGTGAACCGGGTATCGTCAAATGATTGAAAATTGTTTAAAATTATGTAGAGTTTCAATCAATCCCATAAAGACAGACTCTGCATCATTTTTGACACATAATTGCTTATACAGTTTGAAGAGGCCCTCAAATGCATCTTGGACACCTTTGCGAACTTAATGAACGGTTTAAAGTCCAAAACTTTTCTAACTTTACAACAGATAATGCCTTTTGAAACGCGAGACAAAGGTTGCCCAGAGTAAAGAAGTTCATCCAACACCTATTAAGATGTATGAGATAATGTATATTTGCTTAGGAAATATGGCGAATCTCGCGAAATGAAAGTGAACCGTAGAGGGATCCTCAATATAAATATTTACGATTGATGTAATAAACATCCTCATGCAATGCAATATGGTAAACCTATTCGGCCTCATCTGGACAAAATGAGGTGATTGATTTAGGACCCTCGTAAAAGTTCCGCAGTTTTTCGGACACATTATCGTAGAAGATGTTTGCAGAGGTACCTGGTATGCATTCTGGACACCTCTACATTTTTCGTGAGCGAGTGTTTGTCCAAAACAAAAGCATTATACGGATAAAGTCTTAAAGCGTCTCATAGAATTGAGATGTATAATTTCTTCTTTTTTAGGCGATGTCTTCCGCTTGGTGGTATTTGTAGCGTAAAAGCCCTAATATCATTGTTGAAACACGATATTACAACACCAACATGCAGAGGTATGTTGAGACATCGGTAGATCAGGGTGTATAACGTGAATTATGTGAATCCGGAACAAGCTTTATCATTCTTCAAATATTTTGTTATCTTATGTCGATTCACACATTTATGTAAATTCATACTCGTAAAAAAAGCAGTTTATACTCCCCGGGAAATATGCTCTGCTGCCAGTTCCTCTGCACCATGCATGTAATTGACAGTATAAAGGCGATTCTGTTGTATTGTAAAAGAGGGAAGGTGGTGATAATTTGGGTTTCACATAATGGGTTCTTTATCTATTAGAAGAGCAAAATCGAATAAGCTTAATATGAAGCCAATTTCACATTTGCCACATTAGTTTGAGGAAACAAAATATGCACTTACCACGATATAGCTGAACTAGTGTTGAAAACATTTTACAACAACTAGTTTGCAACCCCTCGAGTAAATGAGCTCTCTTCACAAAAAGGAACATTGACAATTCATTAGCTTTATGGTCAACCACATTTTAAACTTAAGATAGATAGACCGCTATAGACGATATCATTAAATTGTAAATTGCATTCATTTTGGTTTTAACTGAGTATTGACTCTTTATGTAAATGGCGCAGTGGCGAATGTTAACATATTAACCAAGTTGTTTTACTCATTTTCAAAGTTTCGTTTTCCAAATGACTCGGTCGTTAACTAAAGTTTCGGCAAATAAAATGTAGTCAGTTCAATGAAATACCCCCATCCCAAATAACGGAGTTAAAAGAAATTGGATTTATATTTCACGGTAAATTTTCCTTCTATTTTGTTGAAGTTTGTGACTTGAATAATTTAGCGTGCACTCACGATCAAAATTGGTCCCTAAGCTTCTATTATACTGTTTGATGCTTGCAACATTATTTGCTGTTTACGTCTCTTTATCTGAGACAACTAGTGTTCATTTGAATATAAAGGCTTGACTTGAACTGTTAATGTATCTAAAGTTCTTTATACGAAATATCCAGTCAAATTAAAAGGTGAGTGGTGAAAAATCTGGTTCTTCAAGATGCTGTTTTATTTTTATCCTGTTTCTCATTCATTTCTCAAATATTTATCATAAACATCTAGAAATTGTAACCAATCGTAACTGATGACCGAGAACAACATTAAAGGAAATATAAAAACAAGTCCAAAATCATTTTTCGTTTCAGAAGGGAACCTGTTTACATGATACATTTCTACTTTCACAAAAGGTTTCTTATATGATTAGGTGTAGTTTCTTTTCCTCTTTTACTTTAAAAAATAAATGTATCACTCATACATATTTGTTGGAAGTGCGAAGGATTATACTTTTATAAAATATTTTCCACGTCATAAGCATATATAGTGAATGCTCACCAGAAATGTTTTGCTAAGAATATTTTAACGGGTACCCACACCTTAGGTTTTATGGATTATCTTTTTAAATGATACTTTTATGATGTTCTTATACACGGGTTTCATTTGCAGCGTAAGCAATAATAACTGCTCTGTTTGATTGACAGAACATAGATGTAGATAGTATATGTATTGATGAATATTTCAGACGGTAAGTTAGGTGAACTGATTTATGATGCGTCGAATAGCGGCATCAATACGAAATAGCATGTACGCTCAATGCCTGCTGTACGCCCTTAACATCTGATATGAATAGAAAATAACGTTTTTGACTAAACGTCACAGAATTCGTCATGCAATCGTATACAAACCTACGTTTAACAAAAATGAACAAATCATTTCTAACTTAAATAACTTTTATGATGGACATTGTAACATATTTCAATTATAAACAATACGATTTTCAACACCGTTTGATATATCCGATTAATCGTAATAAAAACATTGTTTGTGCGCGAACTTAATGTAAATACGTACTTTTCATTGTGAAAGAAAAAGACACACTTAATCAACGTTAATAAGCTGATCAGCCAAAACCCTTTCTGCGCGCATTCGTCTCAGGAACACTGAAGACTAGTGCTTTAGCTTGTTTAATCCATTTCCCATGTATGCAAAAACGAAAGTACAACCACAAAATGGAAGGTAGTAACACGCGCCTACAGCAGATAAAAAATAAAGGGTCATTTCGATATTTAGAATCGACGGTAAATGATTTTTATAAAAAAAGAAGAATTTGCGCGATATGTATAACGTCTTTTTAATCAGTTTCCTTTTTTTTGTCGTCGGCGACATGGTGCAGGGGTAGAGCGTCGGGCTCTTGTACCGAGGGTCCCAGGGTCGAATCCCCATCAAGCGGGGTGACAATTTCCGGGACTTAACCCACAAACCGGTTAGTATCCAGGAAGCAGTCATCGAGAGTGGCTTTGAACAAGCTTTAATTAGCTTCCTTCACAATCGATGTAAAACATATACGGTGAATACGGTGAATACGTTTTATGCACGTGCATGTTGTGAAAAACATCTTATGCAGAAATAAAGGAATTTTACTCATGATGTATTCCTTATATCAAAAATTGATTTTATATCAATACTTATTTTCGACTGCGTTTCCTTTTAAGTTGGACCACATCATACAATCACATAAGAGGTGAAAGCTCAAACCATTACCAAACAGGAGCGACATTTGACCAGTTTGTTACAGACGACTCTGGAAAACATTATGGGAAAAGGAGAAATTGCTCGTTTAGAGCAATTTCTCCTTTTCCCACAATGTTTTCCGCCCTCTCAGAAGATAATATTTCAATTTTCGTCACATTTTCAAACATCGTCTGCATACCCTTTCAATTTGATACAGCCGGAAATTTAACGTTTGGTAAAGGGTTAATCCATCATTTACAGGTACATATAAATGTTCATACCTGTAGACAGAGAAAGTGATTTACCGGAAGGCGCTGAACCTTTCTGTCTTAATCGCTCGATCAATTCGGGTGCAAGAAGTGGAATAGATAATAGATTTATAATGCGTAGGGATGAACTTATTTATCGTATAGAAAATATAAATCATAGAGTACTTACTGTATGAAATGAACAAATTAACGCTTTCTCCCATATATGAATGTGTGACGTATATTGATTAAATGCATCTTCAGAAAAAGAAAAACTACGGTGTTGACAAACATATTTGCCAATGATTTATTGTAAAGAAGTAGAATTAATTCTGACAGAAGTATGACTTGTTCATTATGAGCATTTTATCCTTTTGTCGCAATGGTTTTTAAAGACCTTAATAGCAGGTGCATCAAGGCGAGCTGTTATGGGGAAATGTTAGGGCGTCCAACTCCGCAATGAATAAACGTTTAAAAGGTGCAGACGGCATAAGTAAGTAACTATGAATGAAGAAATAATTGCCTGAAACGACTATGTTATCCATGATTTAACAAGTTTTCATATCAATTTCAAAATTTGAATGTATTTCTCCTGATGTCTATTTACATCTCTATATATGTTTATATTGTCAGTGAGACCCTTCCTTAATATAAGAAGCGAGTAAATCATTTGAATTAACAAAACGTTCTTTGCAAGAACTTTTGTCAATTATCAGAATTATTTATACTCTATACCTGTATAAAACGAAATTGTTTTGGGGATTATTATTATCTGTTTTGAAGTGGTTGTTTGCAATTCATTACCCCCATACTATAATATTTGATTCGACCAAACAGAAAGTACGGCAAACAAAAATATCTCTGTTTTCCTAGTCAGTCACCATTAGGTTATAACGAGGCTCGGTCTCGAAAATGTATCTATGTCTTACGATCCAATAGAAATCATTGTTATTTTGTTTCGATAATACCTTTTGCCACATACTTGGCTTCTAAACACGACGTTGATGTTGCCTATAGTTTCGATTCGGGTCATTAAAACCCGTCGGCACATAACTAAGCATAACAACCCTACATATTAGAAACATGAACAGAACAGAACAGAACAGAACAGATTTTTATTTCACGACTTGTACATAGTACATCATCATACATAAATAGTATGAAAAAAAACAAATATATCACATGGTGTATGAAAAAAGTTACATATCATGAGGATGAATTCAAATTAATTACAACATAAACAATATCGTTCATTTCTATTAATTCTATTTCGCCCAAACCTCCCTGTCTGTATCCTCAAGGAGTGCGACGACAATCTTAACCTTGATAAAATGATTCTTAAGGAGTTTGGCAACACGTCTAAATAATGTTCATATTCAAAATTCATTTTAAAACATTTGTAAGTATCTAAAAGTGAAGTGTTTTCAATGGAATGATGCCATTGTTGAATGAAAGTTTCAATTAAACGTTGCTTAAAAATATATGGGAAGGTTTTGATATTTAATTCTGCTGGATTATAAAATGCATACCCAAAACCGTACATATTAAGAAGATTTTTAACATCACTAACCCAATTAACAGAACCGTTTTCGCTATCAATTAGACCTTGTTCATAGACTTTGGTGATCAGAATGTTGTCCGAAGAAAGTATTTTGCACCAATATTTAATAATGCCCACATACCTACTTATATAAAGAGGATAACGGCCAAGTTCGCCATAAACAGCGTTTGAGCAAGTGCTCATCCGCACACCCAACATCCGTTTACAAAATTTTAAATGTACCCTTTCTATTTCTTTAGACTTGGAGAAACCAAAAATCTCTGAACCGTATCCTAATATGGACCCGACAAAGGAGTCAAATAGCTGACATAGTATATTTGGTTTTAATTTAACTTTTTTGCAATTTACTAATAACATATTCAGCGCTTTTAAAGCTTTCCCAATAGTGTACTCTTGGTTTTTCAAGAATTTACCACAATAGTTAAAAACAATACCCAAGTAGTTAAAGTCATCGACGATATCTAACTCGGATCCCTTATAAAACCATTTCGCATTTGTTAATTTTCCTCTTTTCCTAAATACCATTACTTTGGTTTTATCAGTATTAACTTCAAGACCCCAGTTATCGCAATAATTGGACAGGAGATTAAGACTTTTTTGTAATTCATCTGGAGATTTTGCCATTATGGCCATATCATCGGCAAAAAGTAATAAAATTAAGACAGCATCATCGATAGTTAAGCCAGAGTCAACATCGTCTTGTAAAAACAACTCTAGATCATCTAAAAAAAGAGACACTAAGATCGGTGAACTCACTTCACCCTGTCTTAAGCCAACAGCACAGTCAAAATAGTCTGAGTAAGTATTACACTGTTTAACGCATGATTTCACTTTACAATACATATCTCTAAGCACGCGTAGTAATTTACCTTGTACACCCGCATGGTAAAGTTTATACCAAAGAGCATTTCTGTTTATGCTATCAAAACATCGCTTTAGATCTACAAAACATACATACAATTTTTTGTTTTCATTGAGATATTTCTGTACAACAGACAACAAAATAAACATAGCATCAACAGTAGAATGTCCCTTTTTAAAACCAAATTGCGAATCTGAAATTTTATTATTATCTATACAAAAAGTTTCGATTCTTTATTAAGAATTGTTGTAAACAATTTAGACAAACAGCTGACTAAAGTAATACCTCTGTAATTACTAGCAACATTTTTATCTCCTTTTTTATGTATTGGTATGATAACCCCCTCAGTCCACGCATCGGGGAAACAATCCGAATCTAAAATAGCATTAAAAATATCTTTTAAGTGACACACCAGAATGTCAATACTTTCAATAAAATATTCATTCAGAAGACAGTCTCGACCGTATGCTTTACCAGCTTTCAACTTCTTAACAGCATGATAAATTTCATCACATGTAATTGGAGAATCTAATTCAGTAAAAGAACAATCAAGATCATTAAAATCGTGGTTAACACAAAATGAGTCAGCTAAATCATTTTTAGACTGAGAAATATCATTACTTAGAGACGAAAAATAATCATGAAAATCATCAATAGAAATAGAACCACCAAGGGGTTTATTATTTTTCTTAAAGTACTTCCAAAATTCTTTTGGTTTACATTTCCTTAAATTTTCAATTTGCATTATTTTGCTTTTTTCGTAATTTCTTTTTTTCAGACGACACATATCTTTATAGTTCTTTTTACTTATACACATATTTTCTCTATTTGTAGAGGATCTACAATACTTATAAACGTTTAAAGCATTAAGGTAACCTTTTTTTAGGCTACTACATTCTGCATCAAACCAAACAGCATCATTCGATATAGATTTATCTGAAAAAACAACTTTTACTGTTGACTGACCACAATTTACCGAACAATGGATCTGCAACATCTCTGATAATAAAAGAAAACTTTTCTATTAAATCATTTATAGACAAGCGTTCGCTAGAGTTTAAATCATTGGTTAACCTGTTAAGATCTGGTAGCTTTGTGATTAAACTATTACGAAAAGAGTCCTTAAGTTCGTGATTCCATTTAAACCTATTTTCTTTCTTAACATCTTCTTTAGCCTGACAACTATTTATATACAGTGAGTAACATATTGGAGCATGGTCACTCCATTCATTCAATGACTCAACTTTAAATTTCCCGACAGTTGGAAAGTGTTTTTCTTGTGTGAGCAGATAATCAATCACGGACTCCCCGTACGTAGACACAAATGTAAACTCACCCTTACCCCGGTCCTCCCCCAATCTACCATTGACAATACGTAGTTTAGTACCTTTACATAAGTCTAATAGTTTCGTACCGTGGGAATTACTAGTCTTGTCAAGGGAGGCCCTGGGAAGGTACTGGTCAGGAATATAATCATCATCATCATATACGCTATTATTAATGTCAAAATTGATAAAATCATTCTTACCACCAACTCTCGCATTTAAATCGCCGTTTATATACACATTTCCAAGTTTTTCGAAATACATTACATCATTTTCCAATAAATCAAATAAATCGACGTTTGTGGAATTATATGCAGGAGAGTTTTCAACCCATATATACGCTCCACAAACGTAAGCATCAGATTCTAAGTTAAAAAAGTTTTTATCTAGTTTGATCCAAATTAATGAGTCACAATGGTTTTTGACCACAGTAATACCTTCTTTAATAGAATCCTTATAATATAAAACAACGCCTCCACTACAGCGTTTAGCCTTACGGTGTTGAAATTTACGAAAACAATTATGGCTTTCATAACCTGACAATTTCACATCACTACTACTACATGTCCATGATTCATACAAAAAGATAACATCATAGAAAGTTAATAACTCTTCAAACTCTACACTATCCTTTTTGTCGACCGTGAGACCGTGGACGTTCCACGACAGAATGTTCAATTCACCCTCTTCGCATCCCTAGTCGCGCACAGGACACCCGTCAATGTACAGAGTGTCATAAGACACCCACGCTGTCTTGTTCGCGTCACGTGCAGCTCTCATCTTGGGAAAAAGTTTTTTCCTCTTTTCAACAATCTCCTTCGGGAACTGTTCGTAAACATGGAACTGGGTACCTTTCAACGCTTTACCCTGCTTACGCACATACTCCCTTTCTTTGAAATCCCGAAATTTGGCCACGATATTACGAGATCGCCCCGTGTGCTTCTGGCCCATACGATGTACTCTGTCGAAGCATATCTTGTCAGCGAGGTCTTTTGCAACTTTCATTTTGTCGTGGATGAATTGCCTTATTAGCATCTCACAATCCTCGGTTTCCCCTGGTCGGGCCTCCGGGATGTTTGCAAAAACAAGGTTATTTCTCATTGACTGCGATGTTAAGTACACCACTTCCTCCTTGAGATTGTCTTTCTCCTTCTCCAACTGGACGACTTTATCATTCACCAGGCCCAGAGAAAAGTCAACACTTTCAGCTTTTTCTTCGATTTTAGTTATCTTCTCGCTTGATCTTTTATCATTGTCAAAAATAAGGGATCTTAGATTCTTAAGCTCACGATCAAAACTGTCAAACTTGTTTTCAAGGCTTTCAAGTGACTTAAGTCTTTTCTCCATACCTGTCATTCTTGAGGTAACATTTGATAACTCACCCTGAATCTGTTTTAAACAACGCATAATATCGAAATTTGTAGGCTCACCTCCCTTCGATGGTCCTTCCTCCATTGTGGTTGGGCCCTTGTGAACAGACTGGGTGGGGTTACACGAAACAATATCGGACACTACAACACTGTCACTAAACACATCCGCACCACTTTTTGGTTCTGACAAGCCTGGTAGGCACAGATCCTCCTCGGGAAACAGAATTCTATTTGTTTCGTTCAGTATGTCACTTACATCCGCCTTTCCTGGTGACTCGACAAATCTTCCCGCCTTACAGAATGAGACATTGTTGTCTGATTGCGAACTTTTCTTCCTTTTTTATCTTTACGCTTCTTATTTCCACCCATTTACTTCAATTGACGTACACAATTAGTATTTAATTTAATAAATAATCCACACAAATCAACCGAGAAAACCACCAATTTGGTTTAAAACATTATTTTATTCCTAGCGAAAAAAGCGGTCCTCTCCCATGGTATGACTACACCAAAAAAACTTCTTTTTTTTTTTTAAAGTTTTAACGTTAACCATGACATCACAAAAACACCCAAACGTATGGGTTCAACGTGGCGTTAAATCAAAAACAGAAAAACTAATTTTGTTAATGTTATTGTTCGACAAATAGGTATGCTTCTATCCTAAATGAGCAACCGAGTTTGGGATCTTCCTACATCACAAAGAGTCGGTCATCAAAATATAACTGAAATAACATTGACCCGATTAAAACCGCATACTACATGTAGTCTTTTAACTCTTTGTAACATGCATTTATAAAATCTTGATACAGTTGTATCAACCTTACCTGTATTTATGTATTTGTGTAATTATAATCATAGAAAGTGACTTAAAGGTCCATTGACTGGGTGTAACGAATTCATTATGTTAATTATTTGACTAAAATGTGAACACATGTCAATATGATAAAACGATTAATTACTTAATTTATAAATAATATTCATAAATCTAGAGAAACTTGGATGCAATGTTTGCTAGGTTGCTTCGATTTAATATATCCCCTTTGTGTAGTAAAGTAATAACGTGGAGATCATCTAGCTTAGAGACATGGATATTGTTATTAATCACATCAAAAGAAAAGTATTAAGTTCTTGATAAACAGCTTTGTAAAACTATTTGTTTAATTTGTTTTCCTCTATCTCGTCACGCAAACTGTATTACTCTTTCATTTAAGCTAGAAAAGAGGATTTTATTATATTTAACCTGATATATACACACCTTATATTTGACAATAAAAAGTACAATAAGTTCAATTTCTCATACAGTTACATAAGTTGTTAACAGGCATACGCGAGTACATGAACACAAACGCACACAAGCACATTCACTGACATACAACCACTTCCTATTGATAATTCAAAATATTTCTAGGTTTCTAATGTCATGGTGGACTTAAATTGTGTAACGTGCGTGTTATTTGATCTTACAGTATACATTTAAAGCGCAACTTTTAAGACTCATATTAAAAAACAAAAAAACAAAGATGCATCAAATTCCAAGACCAATCTAAATCGACAACTACGACAAACTACTCTATAGAGTATGCAAAACACAATATTGAATTAAAATATCTATTATTTTAGATATCTAATGTAGACAATTTCATTCGCTTAATTGCGTGTACTGCAGTAGTCGTTTCAAACACTTATGTCGCATTTGTTTGGAACTAATTATATAAAGAAAATTAATTTATGTTCTTGCTTGTTCTTTTCATGTCTGTCGTTGCAACCAATTGGAACCAGGTAAAACATTAAAATATGATGAAAGGTTTATTTATCATAAACTTGAAACAAAGTCATGATTTGGATTAATATGTGGTCTCGAAAGTCCTGTCTCTGGTTCCCTGGTTCAAATGTCGCAAGGTTAATATGCAGGTTACCAGTCGACGTTAATATCCCTTGTGTTTTGTGTTTTTGAACGAATTGAATCACGAATTAAATCTTCATTTTTGTCATAATAGCTATCAAATAAGGCGTATTAGAACAGTATTTCTACCCAAACCAAGTCAAATACAACGAATTATATGGACATTAAAGTCAATCCCAAACTCACCCTTTACACAAAACGCAAAAACCAAACAACTAGGCGAAGAAAAAACACAGGCTATATAAAAACTTTGCTTCTGCTCGGCGCAGTTTACATGCATCTAAGCGATATCCCACAATTCACCGGTATTTCACAAACGAAGTTTCCGCATAGCGCAAGTATTTTCGGTTCAGTATTTCGGTCTACCGTTGTAAGAACTGGCGACAGAAGTAAATTGTGTTTGGCACCTTGGCGTTGTTTTGGCAGACCGTATAACAAACAGTAAACTATTCAATGATGCATCAATTGGTAGGATGCTAAGGAAAGGCTATACACCCATTGTTTAGCAATTAAGATGTTCTAATTGAAGCGGTACTGCAATAATTGTATAGTTATGCAAAATATGCATGGCGAAATGTAGTTGTATGTTTAAGTCTATGTTTGATAATGTATGTTTCTTTTGCTACTTTAGTTCTTTTCCCATATAAAATGTTAATTATGAATGACGAAATGTGATTGTATGTAAATATATGTTTGTATGATTACGTATGTTCCTTTCGACACTTTAGTTCTGTGTTAAATGTATACGATGTTTGACGAAATATGATTGTATGTTTAAGTCTCTTTGTATGATTAGGTGTGTCCCTTATGCCATTTTAATTCTTATGTCGAGGATCAATTGTTTGGATATTTCATAAATGATCTCTACCAAGAGATATTTTACCTGTTATCAATAGATGAGCTTAGATGAGACAACTGTGATCCATAGGTGTAATGAGGTATTGTGTTTGAAATATATTGTACATTGTTCGTACGTACGAGGAAGTGATATACTCTACAATTATCATGTCCAATTAACAGCTTCATTAGTGGTCTTTAATTCGAACGCACCTATTAGGTTAATTGAATCTAGAACATCTCTAAATCATCCAAGACTTCCTTGATGCATTTGTCCTTGCCCTGGTTATCATGGTTGTTCTCCATTCTAATGTGCTTAAGAATTTCTAGTTTTAGAATTGACTATGGTGATTCATGACTTCACAGTGATTTAATTATATGACGGCTTCACGTAATGGAGAACGAATAGAGGACAGTGGTTCAGAGATAGAGCGTTGGCATTGGGACACATCGGTCGTGGGTTCGAATCCAGTGAATAGCGAGATTGTGTTTGCAACCTTTTATTAATCCATACGTATGGCGAGTACTGGTCGTGTATCGAAGAACCTGAATTGAGAGCGGTTAGTCTAAGTTTTAAGAATTTGTTACACAATCGATGTTAAGAATAAGTTTAAACTAAAGGAGAAAGATGAACGGGTTGTATGGGCAGGAAATATTGAGAAACAAAAAAGAAATACAAAAAACACGTATTCAAATTACACGTATCTCATAGAGCTCTGGTTTTGTTTTGCCATGAATACATAGCATATATTTATTGAACAAGAAATTGAAATATTGGAAGTTCATTTCAGATTCTTAGCCTCATCAGGAAAAAGTCATGTTTTTCTCATTTCCGGGGCTTGATAAGTCAATGGACCAAGTCGGTTCATTTCTTTACAAAGACATTAACGTTCAAAAAAATAAAAAGCAGCACTGGTGTAGAATAACCAAGACACTATACTCTTATTCAACATAAGATGAAATAAATAAACCCAAGTAAGCGTTGGGTATAAGAAAAGCCTTAAAACAGCCAAGTACATCAGTCCATGGAAAAAGTCATATACAGCTCTATGTTGTTGCTTTGGTTAGAAACGAGCCAATTTGACACTTACTAAAGAGTATCTATAGTTTATGACTGATAACACATCATTAATAAATCTAAAAACTAAGCACGAACAGTAATTAGTCGATAATTTATTGAGAAACATGCTATAGACATGATGATTAATTAATACAAATGTTATATGGCTATATATAAACACTTATACTGTACTTTACATTGTCAATACTGTACGTCTGCGACAGCATTCTGTTTTATATAAAAGGCATTTATCATTTTGTAGAACATAAACCAATTACCACTTATGTTTCAATTAGTAACATCTCTCGTTATTATGACATCCATAAGAAATGCGTTCTTTCTGTATTTTGTCGTTGCTTTATTTATCATAAGCAGCATGCTATCTGCGGAAGTCATTATCAGATATTTCCGGATAATAGATCTCAATACACGAATGCCATACCGATGGAAGCAACCGCTTGTTGTTGCGCACAACACATTGCGGTCGCGCCAGGCAAAAGTGTGACATGACTTCGTCTGAAAGAGCATAACATACATTTTATTTGACAAGCACATGGCAGCACATAGGCATGTGTACACAAATGTAAAATTATGCTTTAAATAGGCCACAATCAATATGTCACATCTCTCACTTTCTCCCCCATCACCTCGTTCCCTCTATCTCCTCCTCTCTCTGTCTATCTTTATGCCACTCGTTCACACGCCATCATACATACATTTCGCAAGACAAAGTATCATGGTGAAACGAGTACATTGGTGCGAAATATTATATACAAAAAGAATAAAATTTGGATAGGACTTTCTGGTATATATAAAATCTGCAAATGCCACATCGATGGAATGGAAGCAATATGTCGTTGTCTGCTTCCTCACTTGAACATAAAATATCAAAAATGGAAAACAAGTAAACATGTCGTATTGGCTGTATCAAACTTCATTCTAGGACACACACAATGTGAGTGGCATAATAAAACTTGAATTGAGGTTGCGTCAGGAGAAGCGATTCCTTTCCCTCTCTCTTTTTTTTTTGGGGGGGGGGAAGTATCAAATTACCCCGGGGAATGAAACACTGTCAGGGAAATTAATAGAAGCTGCTATGTCAGTTTGAGAGTTTGAGCCGACAAACCCTCCTCGTAACATCTTCTAATTTGATTTGGAGGAAAACACCGTTGACAGTTGACATAGTATGTCGTGCTGAGTTTAGATTTTTAAGTTATGTTATCAAGGATTGGCACATCTGCGAATCTCAAGTGGGAACATATCATTTTAGGTCTTCTCACATCTCCGAATTAAAATGAAGAAACGAAATTATCAAATATCAAACCTCCACAATTGATATTGTTAATTCAAATGGTTTTTGTTCCTGTAACTTTATGAATACAGAGATGATATTTAAACACTTTTACAGTGTTGAAGTTAGTATGCTACAGACGTGACCTTGCTTATAAACCTGATTGATCTATTGTACTAGTTAACTATCAAGCTGCACTGTTGCTGCTTGTGTATATTGACACATGTGTCTATGACCTTCTGGTTTTGAATTTAATACACTTGTAAAGTTGTATGTAGATGTTCGTTTTTTAATCGCATCTTGGAGGAGTCTCTCGTTGTTGAAAATTTTAAGAATTGTTCATTTTAAAGAAGCTTTTAAGACGATAATGATGTTTTCGTCTTTTCTTAAAAAAGGCTCAGATTTTTAAGCACCTTGTGATGTGATAATATAAGTTTTTCATCGCGTCAACATTATCTCACGTGTATCTTGCGATGTCCGACTCTTAATGAAGGTGGAAAACGCCATACCCAACTGTCCATAAGGGCTGGTCAAGCCGAGTAGAAACATCGACATTCAGTAAGTCAGTCGGAAGGCTACCGTCACGAAAATTTTCTTGTCAATTATACTTTAAATATCTGTTGACTTATGAAAAACGCTCATACTCATGAATCTTTAATATCAAATTTTCAGTCATAAAAAAATATATTCTCCTTTGCCAGAAATTGATATTTAAACCAGTCTTCGTTAAACATAGGTTTAATTTCCGGTCATTTTGTCGGTTAACCTTTAGAATGCGGCTGGTCTGGATCTAACCTGTTTGCATAAGCAAGAAGTCGGTTCCAGAACTGTTAGGGTTTGAGGTTGTAAGGCTCGGTGTATAAGACCACACACTCTAACACCCGTTGTCGAGGTTCTGGTAATGGTGGTAGATCTAGCTTCTAATCATGATTGATGTTCATCTTAAGGGCCCTTTTGAAAGGTTTCAATTTTTAATGACGCAAAATAGTGCCAGTGTAATGTAACAATATGAGGTCCATGTTAAGTTACATTATCCCTCATTGCATTTTATCCTGTCACTAGTGTCATTTTGGGACGTATAACTAGGTGCCGTATAACATTTGTGATATCCGGCACTAACCATATATCACGTGCACGTGACGATTCATGACGTCATAAGAACGAAATGACGTCATGTTTACATCATTCTCTACATATTTTTCATTCTTTCTCGTGTTTTATTTGTATATTATTTGTTTGAAAGAATACATAAAGGTAACAGGATAAATAGAATAGATGGTTGGTGTCTTTGAATGGGAAAAGTTATCGGGCTCGGCATCGGAATATTATCCGTTTCGCCTTCGGCTCACCGGATAATATTCCTACGCCTTGCCCGATAACATTTCCGATTCACGACACCAACCATCTATTCCCTATGTCTTATTTCTCTCCACGGCGAATTTACGGTGGTGCTGCGTGAACTCTTGATGGACTAGGGTCCCGTTTTACTTAATATTTCATGCTTTAACTTTGCGTAAATTCAGAACACAGTTCTCTCTTATTTCAATATTGGGCTATCTAATATTGCAAAGTAAGACATCATTGGAATCGTCTCTCCGAGACGCTTCATGTGACGTGTTTCATTGCAATATTGTTCTTTCCTATGTAAAGTTGTTAAGTAAAACGATACCATGGAGTGTTACATAAAAGACATATTTGCTACGTTATGGCTTTTCTAGATTCACCATTACAAGGTTATGGCTCTAGAGTGTCATGTCAAAGGAAACTCTCACGAAACCAGATTTACCTGTGGTGCTTGAACCATCGAGTTCGAAGACTATCGGACTATACAAGACCCAATCGAAGCACTAACAAAATACGAAAGTAGTAATGGCCTCCCTTCATGTTAATTCGGATTATAAAAACAATAATAACAATATTTCGCATCGTAAAGCCATTATACATCATGACGACATTTATGCTGCTCAAGTTTTAAAAACCGCTTTTGCAAAGGATAATTAGTTTATAATAAGCAATAATTCACCGTGCCACAATATATGTTCACATCATTTATGAAGTAATGTTTTGTCTTTCAACATTATATACTTTTCTGTTGTCTGTTGTTGTTTTCAACTTCATTCCCTCAAAAAATCCCATTTTTGGAAAACGTTGTGTTTTAAGTTGTCTTACATCATACTAAGTTACCTTTTAGTCGTTTTGTCATATGTTGGTCGGTCGCTTAAGGCAATGTTGGCCATAAAATCACATATATACAAACACACGGTAGAATGCCACATTTAAATACATGTACCGTTCCATTGTTTCGTTCGGAAATTTCTTCGATCATCATTTCAGGGAAAGGAAATCGACTTAGTCTAAATATGGAAATATCAAATGAGTCCAATAAATTTACAAATTCGCCGAGATGACGTTTCGATTAACTGCCAGCTTCCCGAAATATGCAAGAATTTTATTCTTATCCTTCCATATCACATATATACCGTGGAAACTTATGGGAGGCTAATGTATGTAAAACATTGAACCGTTTAAAAAACTTATGTAAAATGATGCATACTGCTCTGAATGAGCTTTTCATTGCTTTTCAGTTGCTTTTGCCTCATTACTTTTAAACTTTACTCTTATCTTTCTATATGGAAATAAAATCATGGATACTTAAAAGAGCCTGTGATATAAAACCTTGAAGCACTTAAGATACTTATGTAAAATGATGCTTAATGCTCTAAATAAGCTTTTCACTGCTATTCAGTTACCTTTGTCTCATTGCTTTCAAACTTTATTCTTATCCTTCTATATCAC
>OX401412.1:26965166-27005167 GCA_947846245.1 Cerastoderma edule | reverse complement strand
TGCAATTGAGCAGAAGTGGATGAGCAGGCGATGAGCGTGAACTTGGTAGTAACTCTTGTAATAAAGCACGAATTCATTGCACTGTTTGCTAAGTGTTTCTTTTGATTTAAAGCAATATTTTAATTGGTTCGATAATTGTATATAACCTGCCTTCCTTTGTTCTGGTACTCAAACCGTATCATCTAAGGGAACTTTTATGGTTTATTGCATCTCAAAGGCCATTGATGCAACGATGCGCATTGGATAATCAAAGGTACAATGGCACCTCTACGCAAAAACCGAGTGTACAATAATACAACGTGAATGAAACTATTTTTCTGGTTTACGGAAAGTCAATACTCGATTTTGATAGTTTACACATATCGACATAACCTATTGCTACATGGTCTGCTTTTCAGAAAACTCTAATGAAATATTAAAACGATAAATAATCGAAAATAAATCTGCAATCATTTATACAATTGTTGTAAGAGCGGCGATATACACGTTACGAAAAAGGTTTCCACTTTTCGATATATGGGCACCAGATGACTGATATTCTTCAAAACATGTGACTCAATACTTTCCTTGCAGCCAAATCACTTTTACATGTACATCTCTGTAAAACATTGGTTCCATTTCATATTAGAAAACAAGTACATGTTTCTTATTCAATCAACAACCATGGACTCAATGACAACTTGATTGATATGGGGTTGTGTTAAATCGCGTTCCTTTCTTTACAGCCTTGATGAAATGTTTCGTGCTGAAAACAAAACGATTCCTTTGTTGTAAACCAATGAACAATGCTGTCGGAATTGGACCTGCTTATGTTCTAATCGCATGCGATTGAACTTGCTGTAGGCAAGTTCTTTGGCTTCGATTCATGTCCTTTTGGAGCACTATGAAATCCCCCATAAAACGTTACCATTATCTATCTCAGGAAGGAAAAGACTCTTAACCCTTAGAATGGTGGATAATTTTCTAGAAATAGATTTTTGTGTCTGGTTTTCAAACCTTATATATCTGTTCAATTTTGTTGAGAAAAGATACTTAGAGTACCAAACTGGTTAGATCACTTAACTTGGCGGCTTGCCTGTGATCTAATATGTTTGCATAAGCATGGAGTCGGTTCCAGCAATATAAGGGTTAGGCATGAAATTGCTTTATAAAGAAATAGTACTGTTGTTTTGCATATCTTACGTTACATATTTTATGTCAAACATGTATAGTGTCTAAGGCTGAACTCGACGACAACCTTGGCAATCTTGAAGCGTATCAAAATTTAGCTTATATCGCCAGGTATGTTGCATAGAATTTGCAGCATTGGCTTTTGGAAGAGAAAGTAATACTTTAATCAAAAGAGTCTGCAACATGAATTAAAAGATATAAAGCTTTTTCCAGCGAAGATTCGCTGTATGCATGAAATATCATGATACGCGTATTTAGGTGGTAAAAGAGGCTTTTCATTTATTCTTCTAAATGTATTGATTGTATATTATCCTGACTAAAGGTATGGTCTCAGGGCCGATAGCCTCTGTTTTGTATATAAAGTATTGAATTATTCTACCATGCATTGCACTGTGCATCTAATTTGAACACAATAACCTTTGACATTTATAAATCACTATGGCTTTTGTTTTCTGTTTGAATGTTCTTTATCATACGTCTTATTGTATGCCATCTACATGCGTCTACGAAAGATTTGTTCTGTTCTGTTCTGTAACTTTCTAAATGCTTGACATTTGTCGTAATAACAATAACCTTGCAAAAGTGATTCATCCATTTCCAACCATGTCAAATCTCGCCCATTCCGACCCCAGTATTATGCAGCTGTTCGTACGTGTTTCTCTTACGCCAAGGGTTTTATATTCCGTAGACCAAAGAGATGCTCATACTGAAGGCTTTAAATCCCCGAGGCCAGACAGCATAATCCTCTGTAAAGCGATATCATTTGTGGTAGGCAAAGCCAACGCCAATGTGGCGTCAGCAGTTTGATTTAAGTGACGATTTCTGAGTCTTGGGGACGGGAAAATGTCGGGATTGGGGTTCTGGGTCGTACGTATATCCCGGATTTATTGTATCGCAGGGTATAAGCACGGCCAATAGAAGACCTTAGGCTAGGGAGCGTCAAGAATGGAAAAAACTTGATAAGATCGATTTGAGTATAGAATCGTTATGACAGGTTTAATGGACAATTAAAATCTTTTAGCATTGATAAGCAACTATAATGTTCAGGGTGAAAAGGTTTTACCCATTACATGTACCAAACAATAACGACATTTGACCGCTTTGTTGCAGACGACTCTGGAAAACACTGTGGGAAAAGGAGAACTTGCTCTTAACGAGCAATATTTCCTTTTCCCACAATGTTTTCTCTCCTGTCATAATATTGTTTTTCAATTTCATCACATGTTGAAATGTGGTCTGCAAACTCTTTCAATTTTGGACAGTCGAAAATTTGGCGTTTGGTAAAGTGCTAACGATTTTTTTCTATCAATTCCGCTTTTGTTGAAAACTGAGAAAATGCAAATATATTGCAAACCGATACGACATTTTGTTTGGCAACTTGTCATCTCATGCTGTCACTTCCGGTCAAAGATCACGTGACTTTGCACTTCCCGTCACGGCCCGCGTTATCTTTTCTTAGTAATTGGATAATTGAGAAGCTCTCCTGCTGTAGACGTTTCGAGGATACGTTAATGTTTTCTTTGCCGTTTTCCTGACAACAGTCGACTGGCAGTGACAGTTCCTTGTAATTGGATACCCAAGGACATACCAAAATAACTGGGATTGTTCTACTCGATGATAATGATGAGTTATATATCATATGTAGTTTGCATTTGTCGATTAATCAATTTTCTTTCTTAATTAGTTTTTTCTCTTAATCCTTTCGAATACTTTTAGCAATTTCTAGTGCGTTTAATTCATTGAACATCAAACAAAGCAGAATCTTCGAAAAGTTTGGCGCGTTTCATAAACAAAGAGATAACAATGAATGAATCTGATTGGTTGTTCTATGAATGGGGACTGACCCCACAAAGAACAGCCGCATACATCATTGAAGTGAGCGCTGGACAAAATAGCCATAAAAACGGGAAATGTAGCTGTCTGCAGATAAAGCATTTCTGACGAATAAATATTATTTGTTATCATCACGAAAAAAAGGGTATGTGTTCGCTTGATGCTTTGTAAATAGAGAATAGATGGTTAGTGTCGTGAATCGGAAATGTTATCGGGCAAGGCGTAGGAATATTATCCGGTGAGCCGAAGGCGAAACGGATAATATTCCGATGCCGAGCCCGATAACTTTTCCTATTCAAAGACACCAACCATCTATTCTATTTATCCTGTTACCTTTATCTATTCTTTCAAACAAACAAAATGTAAATAAAACACGAGAAAAACGGAAAAAATAAGTAGAGAATGATGTAAACATGACGTCATATCGTTCTTATGACGTCATGATTAGTCGCGTGCATGTATTATATGGTTAGTGCCGGATGACCATATACAATGTTTGTCGAATATGCCAATCGATGAAATGATGATCGTGTAGGGCAGTATGTGAGACTCATGTATATGGTACATTACCATTGATATTATACACCGTTATGCCAACTTATACGACGTTATTCAATATGAGATATTTTATTGCGTTATGCATTATCATACGACGTTATGTGTTATTATACGTTATGTGACGTTTAATGACGTAATGTGACATTATACGACGTTATGCGACAGTAACCGACATACTTTTATAACGTTAACATTTATCGTGTCCGTCTAGTGTTTCCCTCTACGTGACTAGATCTGATTATTCTCTCCCATAATGAATTGATTCAATAACGATAAAGCAGTGCTCCGCTAACCATGGCTAACAACTAGGAATTGCCGTTCCCTATATCGTTAACAGTTCCCCGCGGCTACCTCGGATAATTAACCCAATAAAGTAACAACCCTTTTTCATAACCGATGACTCTTTTCCAGGCAACCCTTTACTTACGAAGGCACATAAGAAGCATGTTGTTTTATTAGTTAACTATTGGATTCTTTTTCTTTTGTAAATGTTTTAGTCTGTTCTTTGTTTCGACCACTGGCTAGCAGCTCCCATATTCTCAATGTATCAATACGCCCCTCCTGATATTTGTAGTTCCTTTTCGGCAGATATTTATTTGAAGACCAGTATATTAATTAAGATGAATCATTTCTTTATCATCTAATGATCACAAGTACAAAAACAGACACTGCCAACATTTTAATCGCCATTTAATCATGGAGCTAGACCGTTGGTCAAATAAAATTTTCCTGTTGGCAACATCCAATGTAATTAAAGGTTTTTGTCTAAAGCCAAGTCTGGAATGTTGAGACTCGTTCGAATATTGGAAATACATTCAGAGTGCATCTGAACCTCGGACTACACTCTTACGACCGTACCTTAATAAGTTCATTTTGCTTTATACATTTTTTAAAATTCTTTATTTAAAAAGGAAAAGTATCATCCCACATCTTCTTAAATACACATACATGTACATAGAGGCAGTGATTGAAACAAACGACATACTGTTTGTCCTTTCGTTCCTGTTATATGAAACCATTTGAAAGAAAAGCAACCAGTCTACGAACTGACAAAATGTTTTTAAAACATATTGGTGTATTCCATGGGTAAATAACATATGGATTCATAATTTATAAAGTACTTCTATAAACACAAGCGATTGAGCTTAATACCTTTGTAAAACAATTCAATTTTGCTCATCTGATGTAATAATTGTGTAGACATCACGAAGGTAGAGATTATACAGCAAATTAAACACGTTCAGATTATTTAGTTTAGATATTTCAATGAAGCTGTTCAGTAAGATAATGGTCAGAAGCGTCAATATTATCCGGCATAGCTAAGCAGGTCAAACTGTAACCTTAGGGAATGGCAGGTAGTATCGAACTTCAGTATCAGACAAATTATGAATTATGGCAGAATACGGCATTCTTTGGGTAGGGGGATTATTTTTAGATTTAGTTCGACTTTTCCGTTCTTTGTCCAATATAGTCGAAATGCAAGTTGCCTAATATAACTTTCGATGGCTAAGTTCAACACTAAACAATGTCTTAGGCTCATATAATGATTGTATATTGGGCACCAAAGGGGAGGGACTATGAAATTGCATCATTGACATTGTCCTTGTTAATAATAGTGTCACATAGGTCTCTCAAAAATACGTGAAATTTTCGAGCAAATTCGTTACCGCCTTAAATACAACTTATTTGCCAAAGGAGTGAATATAGGAACTTCTATGGAAAAAGAAGAAATTGTGTTTTCCATCCGCTATCACAGTATCCATATTGGAGCTATAAACAGACTTTGAAATAGAATGTCGCCAGTGTAGGCACCTTTAGCTTACTGTCAAACTAAAACGGCTCAATGTTTTATAGATTGCCAGAACACTGCGTCGGGCGTAATCGAATTCTTATGCTTTATGGTGAATTTAAAAACGCAAAAACGCCTCTAGAAAAACATGCATCTGTAATTCCCGGTTGCTAATATATAAGATGAAGTCAACCAGTGACGTCTTGCTTTTTTCTTAGTTAAAACGTTAAGATGAACTTTAGCTTTGTCCCTAGATAGTTGCAACCTAGATGCATCGTCATGATAGGAACATTAAATCTTTCGCAACCAGCAAATTCTGATAGTGCATTAACTAACCGATCTCAAATAACATTTAAAGTGTTTTACAGGGGTTATCATAAACACAGCATGTGTTGAACAAATGAAGGCTTCGTCGAATCAAATCGCATTTCGTTGACATAGACTTATAAGGAGATCAAGACCGAAATATTTTTCTCTAACTACACTGCAGAAACTGTATATTTCGGATGAAATTTTTACCCCCATCACTTAACGTGCATCAAGGATTATTTGAGTCTTTCCTATCACCCAGGGTAAGCACATTATTGCCTATTAAAAGGTGAGAAGTGTCGTTTAGTAGAACATTTAAATTCTCAGAATAAGTTATATCGATTGTCATAGCTTCGGTGCAGCTTTATTGCAGCAACAATGTCTTCATTTAAGAACCTAATGTTGTACTTACCATTGTCGTCTACGAATTCGTAGTTCATCTCTCTAAATAAAAGTCTATCCTTTAAATGAACCGAATCACATTTAAGCAATGTCCCATATGGGAATTTGTGAGTGGTTCGAAACAATAGCAACACATCTTTGACAATGAAGCATTGCTCGTTCACAAAACGTTGTATATCCTTTATTGCACACAAAAATGAGTATTTACAAATATATTTCTTTGGCTGAGTGAGCTTTCCCTCAAATGTGTGTTCTTTAACCTGGCGAAAATATAGACAGCAATTTTAAACTACCGAAAAGATATTAGCTTTGTAATGAGTACAAAAATGAGTATTTATAAATATATTTCTTTGGCTGAGTGAGCTTTCCCTCAAATGTGTGTTCTTTAACCTGGCGAAAATATAGACAGCAATTTTAAACTACCGAAAAGATATTAGCTTTGTAATGAGTGGAAACCGATGTGCCAAGTAATTGACCCTTTTGTGACATCGGTTGCCATCACATGTGCTGCTACATAGAACATGTATGAAGGGACAGATAAAGTGCCCCTTTTTTGTTGGAAACACCCAATGGTGGTTTATGTTTGATCAGATTCACGGTGCAGGACCCGTTATAGAACAAACATGGAGTTCTTAGAAAACTGCTCAAAACAGCATTGATTTTGAAACGCTCCGCAAATGTGAGCCTACAAACTGAGAAAGCAGCCATTAACCGACGGTGGCCTAGTTGACTTTTACTTTAAGCAACATATCAATATCCTTGATAAAAATGACTTGGCTTTTTTTTTAAATATAGAAATATGTTGGTTGTTAGCCAGGAAATGTAGCACCGAAGGCTATCATTGTAGTGGTTAGTATAAATATTGATACCGTGAAATTCTTGTTGGTTACATAAAGAATTCTTCGAATGAGGGAATATCTTTCCAACAACAGTTTTTGACACTGCCATTAACAGACCCATTTATGTCAAGAACCGAGTAATAAGCCTTAAACACAGATGTGTCTCAAGGAACCTTTTTCGATACGGGAGCCGTCCTTATACGTCCTAGAAAAAAGGAATGCCCATAACTAGCCATATATTTGCTTCAGTGATAATCAAATAAAAGTCCAATATGTCACTTCCGTCTGTAAAGGAACCTCGATGAATACCGGTCAATAACCCTAAATACCAAACTGGTTATATATGTGAACAAAACACTTAATAGCATACAGCTTCTATTCAATGCTTAACCCTTATAGTGCTGGAACCAATTTCATGCTTATTGCAAACGGGTAAGATCCAGACCAGCCGCCAAGTAAATTGGCGGCTGGCCTGTGATCTAACCTGTTTGCTACTCTGATTATCTTGCCTCAACAAAATTAAGCAAATATTTAAGGTTTTGGAAAGCAGACTACAAACACACATATTTTTAGAAATTACCCAGCATTATAAGGGTTAGGTTTGCCTCAGTATAGTTCAATGGCCACTGTGTAGCGAGATAGGAATTTTGTTGTATACAGGCTGAGCTTGTTCTGATCCGGGCGGCATTTGGCACTTTTCTTGTCGACGCAGTTTACTTGCCTGATCTCAATTGCAGATTATTTGTTGTTCGCGGCTTTTTTAAAGACAGACTGATGCTGAAAGAAACGTTTCGGCATGTGTTTACTCTTGTAATTTTTTGAAGATATTAATCTTTTATATAGAGAGAAATATTAAGACGAACTATTAAATGCATCCATCATTTTATTTATATGTGTCTCTATTTGTCTCTTCTATCAGATTCTTAAAATCTAAACCCGATGAAAACATGTAAGCATGCCATCCTTTCTCAGGATACCTTAACGTGTTATTGTTTGTTTGTGTGTTTGTAATTTGGTGTTTTTACATTGGACCGACAGGATTGGAGTTAAACTACCATATCTGCTCAATTTACGGATGAACGAATAGCCAAAGCATTACTATTCACAAGAGCCGACAAGCCGGGTAAAATCATCAGCATTCCATCGTTCAGCCTGGAGGCTAGCTCTGATAAAAATACAAACCCCCCTCACCCTTACCGTGATTGAACCTATGTGGAAAGGGGTCATGTGCTTCCAAGCTTTATACTCTAACTGGAGGTTCACGGAGGCCCCCTCATGGTTGTTGTAAAGCATCAACTCGAATAAGCCTCTGCAAAATGCACAGTCCGATTCGAGTCAGGGCTTTATGCATAATTTCTCAGGGGGCGACTACTATTCACAACCAACTACCAGTCATCGTTTCTTAGCCATGTGGAGTAAGCGGGAAATTTTAAAGTGAATTAGACGCGCTGGTCAATACCAGGGACACTTGGTCAAATGGGAAAAAAGTGTCCGTCATGCGTTTGTTAGTATGGTCAATAGTTATCTTAGAAAAAAGGGACAAGGCCTTCCTAGTTTCCTTTCTCTGGCAACAATGTCTCGACAATGACTTCGGAGTTTCTGAGTTTGAGACTCTTTATTGGCAAATATGTTTTCTGATCTTTAATGAAGTTAATTGCAACTTGCTTAAGACGTCTCTCGCAAATCCGTTTGTTACGCGAATTGATATAGTGATTCGGAACGTTAACAGGGAAGAAAGCACCGACACTATTTATATGAATTGTTATTGAAAAAGCATTAAAGCCTTATGAAACATGTTTCCTGAAAATAAGATGTCATGCATTGCTTGATGGGTCACCTATTAATGAATCTAAGGGAAATCAAATTACCAGGCGACAAAGAGAATTACAAAGCAATCATTGCAACAAATGATTCAAGTCTGTTAGATAAGGCTACGTGTTAGAAAAGCCTTTTCGATTTGCAAACAGTTAAGTTCGAAAAGTCTTCGACATTTGGAGGATACTACCAAGAACTTTCCTCAGAAGAAAAGCTTAACTTTATGATAGGTGTATCTAGAATCTTATAAGCGATTCGGTTCTTCTAACCTAGGTAGAACTAGAATTAGAGTTTGACAATTCCTAGAGTCAGCAATCTTTTCAATGATAGATTAACCTAAGGAACTCAAATCGTCTTTTGCACGCGTCTGGTTTTTGCTGCAACCAATGTAACGTGTATTTGTGAAATGCTTTTGCGATACCTCTTAATTACTGTTATTTTCAAACCTGCATTTAGACATTACGAAATGCCTTCAAAAGAGAATGCTAAACGCATGTTAAGTGATGTGAAATGAGAATCCCCCTAACTAATATGTTTCTCAAGTAGAACGTGTCTTTCTGACAAATATGATCTTTACCTGTTGATAAGTTGATCGCCATTATCATGCCAGAATGTCGAACCTCCTTCACTAAGAGGGAGGGCATACACCAGTCTAATGTGACATCAAAGCTTTGCTGTTGTCTTTTAAAAGTTGTGTTAGTTTTGAGCTTTATAAGTATATATGTTTAATTCTGCTATCAAATACAAAATATAAAATATGAACAGATGGAATCCATTCATCTGTTCGTGGCTATTGTAACATTATGTGACATTGGTTTCTCTTCGAAAACGTCGATTCGTATTCGTAAAATAATGTTATGTTAACATGTATAAATTTATCCTAAATCATATGTAAACTTGTCTAAGCATCAAAAGACATTTCGTCGTTTTATACTACTTTATATACTACTAATCAGCATTCGGGACCTGCGTGACCAAGCTGTTAAGATGGCGGACAGTCAAAGGTCCCGGTTTTAAGTTCCTACGACAACTCTGGTTTTGTGTGAGTGCCTTTTGACAAGTTATTTCAGTGTCAAAGGCTGGTACTGGTTGTTCCATGAAAGCCGTTACATAATGGAAAAGTTGTTGATACGGCGTTACCATATAGACAAATAAATAAACACACTAATCACAATACAGTTTTTATGAGGTAGGAATAGCTTCGAATGTCAATCATCAAGTTAAGTTCAATGACATTTGCCGTCTTGCAAGCTGTCCATACAATCTACAATGACACGACACTTATCGTTTCCACACAAAAGCTACCTATATGAATCATTTATGAGAAAGGTTTCCGAGTAGACAGAAATTGTCCTCGTGGTTGGCAAGGAATTATCTTTAACGCCTTTTGGAAAACGTCCAAAGATCAGTCTACGCTTGTCGCAAATTACCCAGCATTCCGTCCCGTGAAGCCAAAATGTCAAAATGCCAGAAGGAACAACTGTCCGGTTTGAGTCACACACAAAACGCTGTCTGCTTTGATGGTATTACCTAAATTTATGTTTTTCAGCTTGTTTAAGGTAGAATACTCATGATCAGCAATTGTACAATTTATCCTTTCGTTGGAATACTTAGGTCTGCCTCTGTGTACACTAGTCGAGACGGGAGCTATTTGGTTTAATACGAACGATTCCGGCCCAGAACGATGTATAGCGAGAACGACCGGAGTATTTTGACGAAAGGATTCGTTTATAACTGGCGGTTTATAGGAAGTTGACCAGAAGGAGTTCTTTACGGTTTTTTGTTCCAAAAAGATATCAAGATTTAGGACAATTTTGTTTCAGTTTTTGTTCCTCCGGCCAATAATGAATTCATATATACACACATAGTGCTCAATTCAATAGAAGTTAAAATATCGCAAAGTCGTAACAAATCGAATCTAGCGTTAATCATCAAAGAAAGGAAAAGCCACTTGACAGTGGCTTAAACAGTCTTTTTTGTGGGGTCGTTGTCTACTTGCTGCGAATGTGTGATGGATGCTAGTCTTTTTTTTTATCATTATCTCCTTATTAGACGAATTTTACGGCTTATGCCTAATGTTTTGACTTATTTGAGACGACAGGTTAAGGAGAGAAAATAATTTACCCCCTTGCTCCGTAATACGTTACTCTGACGAATCTGCTGCCAAGGTCATTAGAAATTAATGTGTAATCTCATCATACAAAACACAGGGCTTATAATTATTGTCTTACTTCTCAGCATACACAGTATAAGATGAGGTCTGTTTTATATATTTTTTTAGATACAATATGTATTGTAAGTCATCTGTTACAGTAGACTTATAACTCAAAATGGGTTTTTAAATAAAGAATTACACTGTTTTAAGGCGTTGTTAGCATTAATTATACTAGGAAAAATATAGTTTGGAACCATTTCCAATAAACATAAAATAACAACAACGATAAGAAAATAGATGGTTATTTGAGACAATTCTAAAAGTGTCCAATCATCTGCGGCGAGGACTTTCTTTCTTGGTCTGCTTACATCTACTATCCCGCTATGGAATTGTCTTCAGGGTCGATCATAAACTGTGTCCATAGTTCTTTGAAGGGACCGAAATAAATGCATTACTTGATTCGAACTGATGTAATAGTTTATCGGCACTGTCTGGGTAAGACCTGTCTGCTGCATTTTTACTCAGTGCTTTTAGGGCAACGGGATCATAACCCCTATTTGGACGTAGGCATTGATATGCAACAAACGGCTTGTAAGGGAGTATTCTGAAGAAAAATAGATAAAAGGACTATGCCGTTAAATGTTAATTTTGTTTAGAACGTTTCAAGACTAACCCCAGACAATCCAATTGGTTAAAGAGAATATAAGCGCTTTGTGTGGAATTTAGTTCATTGCAAAGATCGCGTTCTTCCTCGCTTCTAGCAAAGTGGATATGTACAACTTTATAGCTTTAGACAATGCCATCTTGCATAGCTTCATGATATATACACTCATGAATGTTTTATTCCCACTTATATATAACTGTTCCGAGTCTCACGAACGTGCGAAAAGCATGCGCTCACCACTTGTTATTTTCAAGGCAGCACAGGTATAAAAAAAAAAGGTCCGCGTGGCATCCATGCCACATGTTCTCCCGTTTACATTTGTTCGCAGAAGCGAGACTTAAAAGGCATAATGCCTCAATATTGAGCTGTACAATTAATAGAAAAAATGCAAGCTAAAAAGTATTTATTTTAATTTCATTGTGAGACAAGTCCTTACACCTTTGGAAAATCATTCTCAAGTTTGCTAACGTCGAATGAGGATTTATGGAATTAAGCGAAATTCAACCCTTTACTCGTGGGTATATATCTCATGATCCTCCTATCCTGAGGCCGACGTCCTAACCCAAAACCATTGTGCTCCATTTTATGTATCATCCATATTAGTTAAACCATTTTTTATTCTAGATTTAGATTTTAGATCGATTGTGAAATAAGTTCTTAGAACTTATATTATTCACTTTTGATTCTGCCTCCTGGATCATTACCAGTTCTGGCGCCTAATGTGGATTAATGAAAGGTAGCATGACGGAACACGCTTCTTAAGGAATTCGAACCCCCGACCATCGTATCAAGACGCCGACGCCCAGCCCAAAGTCCACTATGCTCCACTTCATATATCATTCATAGCAGCTGGTTCTAATTGGTGCGTTTTAAGTATGAGACTATGATATCTATAATGCATAATTTTCTTCTTCTACTGTTACGTCTTCGTGCACTGTGAAGAAGTCATTTCACTTATGCCAGAGGCATTTTAACCAGAATTCCTATGAGACACACTTCACTTATTACACTTCAGTAACAAGCATGTGCATGTTTGATGCCAACGTTCAATGCTATTCATGACTGGCATGTTTAATCACCATGTTATATGGCATGAAGATAAGGTAACATTATGCAAAAGCTTTTGCAAACACTTCCTCGTAACCATATTCATTTTCTGCTCGTAGGATTAGCAGATGTTGAAGGGAAACACATGGTTAAAAATATCAATTTAATAGATGATTGATAGAGCAGTTGTTTACCATCAGATAATATTTGACTACAAATATGGTGAATGTCATTATTGGATAAATCAACTCGCAAACCGGAAAGCTGGTTAAGACAATGCATCGATCGGTTTATTGAAACCCAATCAGTCATATTTTTGTAAAGTCAAAACGGATCTCATTGAATATGATTTTTGACAAAATAATGATATTGACATTCGACATTTCATTGGTAGCGAATCGGAGAGAAGGTTAAAAAGGACACATTGCTTTGTAATATTGCTTTTCAAAATAAGAGGGAATGTTTTTTCTTTCGAACTTACACTCATTTTTAGCATAGAACCTAACCCTTGTGATCATTGAGCTCGTTTATTAACCCAACTCCTATCTTAAGTTTTTGACTGGTCCGAATTGGAAGCAAACGAAGACGACTAGAACTAGTCTGATTGAAATATGTGTTATCTATGATTATGGATAGAAACCGTTTTTACTTAAGGAACAAATGAGCATTTGATCTTTTTATCATTGTGGTCTCAGCAGGTGGAGAAAATGGAAGAATGTATACATGTACGACTGTATTAAGAGGACAATATTTCATCAACATAACGGTAATTCTGTCTATTCCTGTTTGTTATTATTCTTACGAATTCATGGAATATAGGACACAAAGACAGTAGAATATACTTCTTAGTCTCAACTTCAGTTCAGGTTCCTTTACATCAAAATAAAATCAAAGTCGACAAAGGATCTAGTTACCAAAATTTAGGCGTAAATCAATATTAGAGCTGGAAAGCAACCAGATGTTAGTTTTATAATATACGAGTACAAACTTCTTTATGAAGAAAAAGCACAGAAAAATAACACTCTAGATACCCGAGATATGCTATAACATTCAGACCTCTTTAGAAAGAATAAAAAGCACGAATAGTTCTCTAGTCGGGATATCATGAAGAGGGTAATGCCTCCAAATAATTGGGCCTATAGGAAAAACGCTCGGGATGTATTTGTCAAACGTGATTGTGGGTGAATGTGCTCCAATTAATACGCCGAGACAAATATTGCAGTACTCCACCGGAGCCGCCATTGATGGCACAAGTCATCGGTTTATCAATTTGTATCTTGGTTACACACGGCCACGCAAACACAAACCACGGTCTTTAATAAACCGTTTCAGGGAACGTACTGTGGTTTGCATCAGATGACTGAACAATACCCGAAGGTTCTACAAAACAGAGGACATTCCTTCTTTGCAATGTGGCATCTTGAACCGTATTTCAGTTGCTTTGAGATGCCTGGTAATGGATTTGTGATAGAGAGGAGAATTCGATATTAAGGGACAGCGTAGTAAGAACCAGCATTTAAAAAGTCTTCCGAACTATGAGAAAACTCTAGCTGATTTGCCTTCAATTTGAATAATTCTCACAAAGCAAGATACATACATTACTTCCAAATAGAAGTGTGGCTCTTTTTGCCAGCTTGCTTTATCCACATATCGCATATGGAAGAAGTGTCATTTGTTCATTGATACACATTCAAACTGTATACGCTATGGCCTTTCTTCTGTGCAACCGACAAAGGATAAGGCGTTTAGGAGGAACGCGGACGTTGATATGATTTCTAACCTTTTACAACATGTCTCACGCTGGCGAGTCCTGATTTATTCTCCGCGAACGATTTTGTGATGAAATATCCTTTTTCTAATCCGATGCTACTCTATCATCCAGTATCCCTTTTGGGGCGTCTTCGAGTAGACGACGTTTTAAAAATCACAGTGACAAATGATGGCTTTGGTCTTTATGTGCAAATACTTAATTTAGCACTGATGCGATTAAATTTAGACATATTTTTCGGATAAATCTGTGTAGTGGTTATGGTTCCGTATTGTATTGGTCGTATTATCGCTTACGATGTTGAAGTGTTTGCAATATTCGTAAAAGAGTTTGCTAAATGGAATGAAGGATTCGTTGGAAACTTAAATCCGCTTTTTACTTTATTATCTTTACTTTTTAGAGATAAAATCCCAGTGTAACTAAAAAATTATGAAAAGTGTTCACACTGCGTAATGCGAGTTATTTTGAAATAATATTCATTCTAAGTAACATACACACTGGGTGGTTAACAGGTGGAATCAAATAAGATCCGATTCTAGATACAGACAGGCTGTTGATAGCTTTGTTCATCTACTACACGCTAATTATTCCAATCATGATTTTCATCATAATAACCACATGCATTTACATTCACTCTTAACGCAACTGCAACATTATTATTACTATTATGGTGGAGTTGTAATGGAGCTAGTTCAAAGAAAACTGTTTCAATGTCCAAACATGGTTTGACATATTAAGGATGCCTTTGAAAAAAATATGTAATGGAATATGCTATTAAGAAATACTGTCCCTAATTTTCAAAATCATTTCATATAATATTACTCTGAATTATGATAATTAATATCAAAGCGTGTTTGCTTGTTCTCCTTTAAATACTGTTTCAAGTACAACGTAGGCCAACTTCTAAGAACGAATAGACTACATGTAATCCAAAGATGAACTACTTTGGTTGTTGAAACCACTTACTGGTAAAGTATAATGTATATTTTAATACCAAGGCATGTGTATAAAGTCACATATCCAAATCTATTAAAACTATTAAACAACTTCTTCAAGTTAGAATTAAAGATGTATTTAGAAAAGTCAATAATGTTCCAGAGGTTGTGAAAGAAATTGAGTACGTGAGTTTGTGAGAACGAATCACATCACGTGACACGAATCCCGTATCATTCATCTTTAATTCCGGAAGACGTTAGAGATCTCTGTTGGTGGGGTTTCTATCTTATTTACTGTTTTATTTGAAGAAACACTTCGGATGATTAAAATGGATGAAGCGTATCGTCTGCTACGAACGTAACGTCACGTGAAAGTTGCACCAAGTTCAATCTACACTTAGTGTTTAACCTACATTTTCATCCAATGAGAATGCGTCAATTTGAATTTTTTTGTTGGTTTATTTTCCATAAACTACTATTCGAGTGTTCTATCTGGGCTCTATGAGACTATTACTCTGGTATCACGCATGCGCATAAATGTGTAGTTTTAGGCTCCACCTCCAAATCAATGACACGTGTAAGCCTAGCCTACGGTAGCGATTGAAAGATCGCTGTGACGTCGCGGGGGAGAAATAAACACAGAAATAAATAAAAAGGAATTACAATTAACTGGGTATCCTAACATCGTTGAGAAAAAAAGAAACTGAACTATATTAACCTTTTACCCCATTAGGAATAATGTGACGGGTACAAATTGAAAGCATCAACAGACAAAAGAAGACAATTTCTTCTTTTGTCACAAGGACTTCTCAAGTTTTCTGCTGTAGGTGAGGAATAAATTATGGAGTAACGGGTTAAACTCAAAACTACATTGCAATCTACATCACTGGGTAGTGCAGTTTTCTTCTTCCAAATATGGTATGGCAGATTCTTTGCATGCAATTGACAGCCGCGGAAGGCGTGGTTTATGTCGAATTTCAAAATACTGAGCAGCAGTTTTATGCCATTCTCAGATCATACCCATAGAGGCGTGGTTTGCCAGCGTCAAATAGAGCGCTCTATGGAAATGTAGGTTAAACACTAAATTGTTTAGAGGCTATATAGTGAAATTTAAACGACATAGAAACCCCGTCAGTCGCTATCGCTCCTTCCTTGGGGTTTCTATATCGTTTAAATTTCACTATCTAGCCTCTAACCTATATTTAAAAAAGCTCCCAATAACGGCAATAAGACTTAAAATACAGTTCTCGTAATAAGCTTATTAAATTCAGCCTCGGTGGCTGCTTCCTGAATTCTGAACCAGTACTCGCACAGATTTGGGGGCTAGTCCCGGCAATTTTCACCTTGCCTAACGGGGATCGAACCCGGTGCCATCGGTACAAGAGGCCGACGCTCTACCTCTGCACCACTGTTGCCCATAACTCTTTCTTGATTAGATCCTGCGAAAGTGAAGTAAACTTTGCATCCGCCTTCGTACAAAAAAATGTCTAGAATCAACTTGTGGAGGTAGCATTAAATCTTTAGAGACAGTGCCTTATGGAGACATTTTGATTAGATAATAGCCGTTTTATATTAACATGAAACCGTTCTGCCATTTGTTAAAGACGTTTTTTCCGCCTATGATAAAGATAAATGACTATAGCATAGCCATTAATCATATATAAGAATTGAACTACGATCATGTTGTCTCGGCTTCTTTCGTCTATGCATAATTGTTAAATTGGGTCAATATGCCGTCTTCTGTTGAATTATTATTTCAAAACATTACGAAATGTTACATGATCTACCCTTTGTATATAAGCGGCAGTCTTTTTTTCAATTCCAAATATTCATGCATAAGACACTATATCTATCTCCTTGGCCAGTGTTGGTGGCATAACCTGCGTAATAACTGAACATATCTTTTTAAAAAAAAGTGTTAATTCTTAATTGAACTGAATCCTAAGGCATGCCAACAACTGGTCTAACAAAATTCTACCGTTATCCGACTACAAATACATTTTTTTTTCCCAACGGATCTGGAGACAGAACGTTTTGGTTGAAGACAAGATATTTTCCAATTTCATCACATTTAGAAATGTCGTCTGCAAACTCTTTCAATTTGGGATAGTCGAAAATTTGATGTATGCTATAAGGTTAAGACGTCTCTTTTTTGGGGGACAAAGCAATTCTAGAAGAAGAAAAAACCTAGACCAATTATGGTCCGCCACCATACGCGACAAAGAACGATCAAAATATTTATGAGCTCGTAGTCTCATAACGTTTATTCTTATGCATATAAACTACCACTCTGCCGAAATTTGACACTTCCCATCTGGACTATATATTGGAAAGAAGTACGACATTAGTCTATTACCAAACAATACGACATTTAACCTTTATGTTGAAGACGACTCTGGAAAACACTGTTGGAAAAGGAGAAATTGCTCGTGACGAGCAATTTCTCATTTTCCGACAATGTTTTCTGCCCTATCAGAAGATTATTTTCCAATTTCATTACATTTTGAAATGTCGTCTGCAAACTCTTATAATTTGGGACAGTCGAACATTTGGCGTTTGGTAAAGGGTTAAGCAGTATAACGGTGCCAGATCAGCCAAACTCCGTGAATAGAAAGTCCGTTCTTGGTCTTTTACCACTCACGAAGTACTTCCGGGTTGTAGTGCCATTTAGAAATTTAAGTTTCGACTTCTGGGTACCGTTTTACTAAACGAATTCTGTGCGTAAGTCAAAACTTATAAGCATGGATAAATCATTAATTAGAATTAAAATATTGCAATGTGACTCGCCATCGGAAGCGTCTCGGAGAGACTATTCCAATTACGTGTGTTTTCGCAATATTTCTTAGTCCAATATTGAAATAGGAGTGGATGTTGTTTTGAACTTACGCAAATCCTAGGCATAAAATGTTTGGTGAAACGGTGTCCTTGTCTATAGGTTTGCTAGTAAGAGTTGAGCTGGTACAACACTGATATGTTTTCTGTATACATTATATACCTCTGCGGCTCGGCGAGATTTTTAGGTCTTTCGCACCAGTCGATGGCGATTTATCTGTAGACGTAACGCTGTTATAAAATATGGGTTACCATATACCATCAGAACCGAAAGGTTGGTGGTCGACTCATGCGCGGTACACAACGTGGCTCTCATTGGCAAAGGAGGCAAAACACTAGAAATACCTGTTCCGTTATGGGTGCAACCATCTTGTAGGACATTATATCGTAGACATTGGTCACGTGATTCCCGCCTAATTTGAAAGAAATTAAAGCACGTCGTAGTGTCTTTCTTAAACGCCAAATGTTGAAGAATTCAATCCTTAGCTCGACCTCCAGACCTCCTTTTTTCATGTCGAAACCCTTATGGCTGATCAATAGAGACGTAATGCCCATTGCGAAACTTTCCCGATATCTTTCCACCATACCACTTTTTTCTTTAATGCATTTCAAAGACATCTTTAAGGCATCTCAAGGTTGTATATATGGGCCACATTGCTGCAGTGGTAGAGCGTCGGTCTCTTGCATCGATGGTCCCGGGTTCGACTCCCGTAAGGCGAGGTGAAAATACCGGAACTTACCCACAAATCCGCGAAAGTACTGGTTTCGTATCCAGGAAACAGTCATCGGGAGGTAATTTGACAAACTTCAAGCTTTTGTCACAATCGATGTAAAATGAAGAAATTCGGCTGCATATTGAACATGACCGTTTTGCATTAAGAATGACAGAATATCCTTTAATATGATTGCCGCCTGTTCCCATAGAAGTCCGCCTATTGCATAAAGTATGATGTGTAAAGCGATAAGAAGTGAAACGTCAGAATGATTTATCCTCCGTCATTTTACCCTTATAGTGCTGGAACCGACTTCACGCTTTTGTAAACAGGTTAGATCCAGGCCAGCCGTCAAGTAAATTGCCGGTTGGCCTGTGATCTTACATGTTTGCTACTCTGAGTATAGTTCTTCGTCAAAATAAATTAGATATATTAGGTTTTGGAAATTAGACGAGACAATAATCTATCTTTAGAAAATTACCCAGCATTCTAAGGGTTATGCCTGTGTGATTTATTTCCTTAAGATGCACTCATCATCTGTAAAACATTCCGTGCCACAGACAGCTTTTTTCCATGTCTTATAACGTGTAATGCATATCTGCGCTGGTTTTCTGCGAAGTTCCAATTTGATATCTCGGTTGGGGAAATGCTATTCTTAGGACATCTTACATCAAAGTACGCATCCTTCGAACTTCTCTTTTCTGCAGCATATCCGTAATATTCATCAAAACCTTTCCATTTGTGTTATTGCAAGCTTTCCATTCGAAATTACAGTTGTCATAGGTCAAAATGCAACGTTTTGTTATAAGGTAATAACTTCCTGCTATAAAAAATTCGGGTGACAGACTAGGAAAGCAGACTTTTTCGCCTAAACAACAGTACTTCTAGGTCAAAAGGAAGCATAATACATCAAGGTAATCAATCTTGTCGTAGTCTTTTTGCCTGTATATCTCTAGAGATTGAGACAAGCTGCTTATTTCCTGTACATGTACTACTTAAAATATTAATGGTTTAGCATATATGTCGTGGGCTCCTATAGAAATATTGCCGCCTTGCAAACAGCACCCATAGGTCAACGTGTAACATTATACCACAAAGTAATAAATCTTGTCGTGACATTATTGGGAGGCTGATAAGCTTTGTAAACTTTCCAACCAAAACAGCAGTACTCATAAGAAAAGGTGCAACGTTTTGCTGCAAGGTTACATATCATGCTAAAACAATACCGGGGAGAGGCTATATTTTAGCCGCCCAAATAACATCATCAATAGGTCAAAATGAAGCATGATACATCAAGGTAATTAATCCTGTCGTGACGTTATTGAAAGAATGGCTGGGTTTGTTAACTGTCCAACCAAAACAATAGTGTTCATAGAAATATGCAACGTTATATCGCAGGGTTATAAATCTTGTTGTGGTTATATCGGGATGCACCCTTTCCGCAAAAAATACAGTACAGAATAATTATGCATCTGATTGATTAAGATAATCATCATAGAGCAGGATCTAAAGATAGTATACAGTCTAACTTGTGTTAAGCAACCACCCTTTTAAGCAGCCAACCTGTCTTAAACGAACACTACAGAAAGTCCCATTGTTAGATTTATAGTGTACATCAATTTGTGATAAGCAGCCAACCTGTCTTAAACAGCCAATTTACTCTTTCCTATAGGCTGGCCTCTTAACACTAGTTTGTCTGTATTCATAGATTAAGCATACTGTTAAATCGCGAGGTAGTCTATCGGTGTCATGACGAAATAATAATTCACGCTTACCGCTTTTACAATGATAAAAAAGGAAAAATTTACTCTATTTCCAACACAGATAAGCATTTGTCCCCCTTGATAATACTTGAACAATTCCCAAAATTAGCATGTGTAGTTACATTATGTCCACGGTAACCGGTCTTACATACGGCAGAACCTCAGCTCCTCTGTAACATTGTGTACAATCTGTAGAAGAAAAAACAACCTTCAAATAAGAGTTCTGTTCGCGACCAACTGATATATCAATGCTAAGCATACATCATAAGATAGTTTTTCATCTGTTACGGGACATGCTATTCACTGTTATCGGTCTGAGGCTATTCACTGTTATCGGTCTGAGGCTATTCACTGTTATCGGTCTGAGGCCCATAGAAACGAACATGCAAATCCTCAATGGGTCTCATGTCTTGGTTCCCACAGGACACAGGCGGTCATGATTAAATCCATTGTTGTCCCATAGAAATTCCGCGGAGAGGAAAAGATGAATTCCTCTCCAAGGCTTGCATAGCCTAGAGTATCGAAGAAGGGGACTACTATTGTACTGAAAATGATAATACCGATGTATAAATCTATAAAATACATAGCGCTTATTCTTAAGGCGGAATAGTCTACGTTAATGAGTTGCTTTGTTAAAAGATGATGAAGATGTCTACAGACTTGAATTTGAACACCGACTTATTTGAACTTAAGTGGTATTTTCCGTTTGAAAAAAAAAACACCAAAAAAAAACATTGTTCTCTGTATACGAGGTTATATTGCATATAGGGTAATTCAACGATAATTCGCTGCTGCAATTTTAAACGGTAACATTAACTCCATCGAAATGAAGTAGTCGCTGGCACATAACAAACTGTCACGTTTTTTTTCGTTTCTATGAATGAGAAATGAATAATAACGAATTACATCAAGATGTGTTTGTAAGATACATCTTACTTTGATAAAATACCCTTGGTGTGTTGATACAATCGAAAGAGATGTACTAACGACTTTGTTTATTGTTCAGGTATTCGTAGAATTTTTATACCAAGAGAGGGTCTTTTCCAATAAATAAGGCATTCACTATCAACAAAAGCACACGAAACTGTTAGCAGCGAGCATGACAGATCTTAATCAGCTAATAATGTATGTTTCTTCTCTCCTATGTTGCTACTTTTAAAGTAGATTCTTTAAATCCTATTCTAGCTGTGAGTCAGCGAAATTGATCAAAGATTCTCTTGGAAGGAAGGTAGTTTTGAGATATCAGTTTTAAAAGACACCAAATTTCCTTACATTTGATTACCATTGTTTGTATCGGGAGACTCTTAGTATAAAGAAGAGAATGGAATACATACAGATACCTGTTGACACCATATATTCTATATGATTAATGTGAGTACATTGTTTCTTGGGGGTAATGTCTTTTTTGGTATCGAAGTTGGTTCTGTCAGAATGCATGCTAGAATATATGTAGGGGTTTATTAATCACCTCTAACGATGTCATCCTCTTCTTTGGCTATAATTCATTATTATCATAAGCAATGTATTATGATTGGTATATGTAGATATATTCACAAACTTAATGAGAATGATTGTATCTCTTATTCAAACAGTATTTCATTTATAACCTGCTTTAGTATGCTTATTGATGGCAGTTTACCTGGTTTCCTGTTTCCCTGTGTTGAAAAGATGCGAATTTCATTAAAAACGCATGGTGTCTAGTTCGTCAAGTGGAATAAGATTTAATCGTGTTAGCATTGCTAATTGGATTCCTGATTGATTTACCTAATAAGATCGCAGACAAATGTATTCGGTGTCAAGGAAATCAAGGCTGGAAGACGTCCTTGAATAAACCTTCGACTTCATAATGCCTTATTTCGACACACCTGTAGCGAAAGACTTTAATGTAAAAAGAGGAGTATTCATCCGCAATAAATACATTATTGTTTTTCACATTGGTTTGTACTATACTTTAAAACTGATATGGAAGTCAGGTTAAACTTTGTTGTCACTTTTGATTTCACAAAAGAAATCAAATGAGGGCATGGCTTGAATTTAGACTGTGTATACGTTTTATCCCTGGAAAACAGATAGACCAAAACTCCTTCATCAAAACCGCATAATTGGCCTTAGGTGTTTGTAGCAAGAGCATGTTATGCACATGTCAGTCTAGTTGCATTGTTTGGAATAATGATTTATTTCAATATGGATACAGTAAATCGCCGTGGCTATTGTCTTGGTTATAAACTTTCTGCCCCAATTAGAACGGACCAGGAATTGGGTGGAATTGTCAATCCAAATGTTCCGGTTGCTATATCTTCACGTAACGTTTTATCTATGTTTTCGAATTGCATTCGTTTATCAGCAACGCAAGATACCATTTGGTCGTTTGACCAGATAAAAGTGCAGATCTTCAAGCTTTAAACTATTCAAAAGTAAGAAGGGATACGTATGTTACATTAAAACTAAATTATCCGCATCGTGTTTATTTTCTGGATATTTGATGCCAAGAACATTCTTATATAAAAATCGCCTCACCGAATCGTGAAGCTATGGTTAATTCAATGTTTGACTATGTAAAGTATTGATATATTCGTCATTGTGGATGATTGTTTTGATTGATTTATATTCTACTGAAATGAAATGACCAATAAAAAGGCCGGAATCATGTGGGATTTTGTTTATAAGCACATCAAACTGTTTAAGAAGTATTTCAATTAAGCATCGGTTCTAAGCAAACCTATTGAGTCTACTGCAATATACACACCAAACAGAGTAAGCCATATTTTAGCGATCATGATAAGGAGACAGGGTTGTGGTTTATAAGACAACTTAAGGACTTATACGGGTTTTAGTCGTTCAGAGAGCTCCAGCTAGAGCTTTCCGAACGATGACTCGCGTCCTGTATAATAATGACACTGTTGAAGAACGGTTACTTAATACAAGGCGGCCTGTATGATACCAACATTCAAATTCTTAGTCTCGTAAATACTGGTTTCCCCACGGCTAGGACATACTGCGCCGTAAAGTAGTCATTTTATTTAGCAATCGGTCTCGCTCAATACCTACAGACAAGTAAAGTGCCATTTACTTCGTGGGACTACTTTTTTCCTTGTTAAACCTAGACTGCTTTGATTAGAATCTTTCCGTATCTTCAAACAAAAAACTGGTAAAAAAGTAGTCCGTGGAAGAAGACATTTTTTCGTAATTGCTGGTTTCATTTACATAGATATTACACAGACGCGTGTATTGATCTCTTTAGACAGACGAGTTTATAATGAGAGCGGCTTATAAGTGGGAAATATCACGTTTGCGTTCCATAAAAAAGCACCATCAAAAAGTACCTTGTGATGCCATCATAAAGTGATTTAAGACATAACCAAACCCGGGCTCTCCGAGTTGCTAATCATGTTGTCTTATTTACATGTAGCAACGGTTCCTTTAGTCATTGGAACCTTTATTTTTGTGAACTTGATAATTAATTCAAAACATACTAGCGCTCAGAAAAACTGCAAAACTGGGTTAAGAGTTATATAATTTGATAGAATATGTTGAAACATAGCGAAAAAACACTGGATCATGACAAAATAACGCCTGCACTATTCATTGTCTATTTTTCAAAGTGCAATTCTCACAAATTTGGTGCCCTCCAACTTAACGTCATTGTTTACATTCGAGTAACATTTAAAATAGCAAGGGGCGCTTGGATTAATGAGTGGCGATCACCTGGTTAAAAAATTATGTAAAACACATAAAATACTGTCATTTATTCAATATTAACACCGTGAACATTCAAAATATAGAATTCTCGGGTTTTATTGGTTCCTGACGTTTCTCGGCTGACCTAGTTTTTTCGCTCATTGTAAACAAACCATGTCGTATTCACTCTTTTAACATCATCATGTAAACGTGTTACCGTCCCAATTCTTCTATAAATGGGAATTTAAAGTGCTTTTAAGATAATTTTCAATTATTCTAGAACTTTCATAAGTTTAGTGTAAATGAGCGCAAGTATGGCTTTAAACTCTTCTAAATAAATTTAGTATCAAGTGTTACAACAAACACAATGCATAATCAAATGAAGTTTGATGTCACGCTTTTGGATTAAAATACATGTTTATTCATTGTACACTTTATGGAATTCTAGACATAATTTTGCTTCAAATGTCTCTTTTTCACTCCGCATCATATAACAGTCCAGCTATAGTGCAATTTAACAGAAATAAATGTTGAACTTCAAAATTTCCTCACATCTGTGAACAATGACATTTAATGTCTATGTACATAGAGGTGCGTTCTTACAGCACACAGTAACTAGAATGTCAATGATTCTAATAACGAAGTGCAATAAAATGTTACATATCGCATGTCATCCTTTCATTTCTATGTTTTAGTAGAGTATAAATGTTTTACAGTATATTTGAAGTAGGCGTATTTAAGATATGTTACGCTCTCCCTTGAGAACGTTATTATTGCCTTCTTTCTTTTAAAAGTTACGCGAATTATCTGAATCTAAGAATTCTCTTTGTTATAGCTTTGAAAATTTGACAGATTTGTACATGGTAGGTTGTTCAACAAATACTCGCAACTTCAGACATATCTTGTTTGCGATTGTTAAACCTTTTTCTTTTTTTATTTAAATGAACTTTTAATGACATTCCGAGAAACGAATGCATATTCCTTTTAATTCAGCTTGTATGTTCGTAAACAATGTCTTATCTCGAAGAAAGTAATCAAATACCATACGTTTAAGAAAGTTTAAGACCACCATATTCTAAGAACTCTGAAACGGTTTGCAATGTGGGATATATTCTTTCTTGAAATAAATCAGAAACTATCTCATTTTTATAGGTCATTTCCTTACTATGGGGAATCATAAAACAAAGTGAAATACGATCGATTTTACAAATCTTTATGCTTATGGTGATACAAATACATACTACACAAAGTCAAGTCATTCAACAGTGACTCAAATATTCAACTCGAAAATAGCGAAATTAAAAGAAATTATGTATTGTAAACAGGAGGACCACTATTAAGCTTTATCACATACATTTGTATTTATTCGTATTTGGAGCATAATCATATATTTTTTCATCGTTTAATTGCCTTGTACCAGAAATATGTGTGTCAATTCAGATGTGTATCGTGTGGAAAGAGCAGTCTTGGATAAGGCTGGTTTGTCGACAAAGCATAATCTGAAGCAAATTCAATCATATTTGATTAAGTTATATTTAGAAATCAATCTCAGAACGACTGGTTTGTTCCGCCGAATCAATTCAAGAAACCGGATGTGATTAATATATTACTTTGGATGACTAAAGTATGTTGTTGTCAGGTTTCCGATTGTTTTCCTTAATAGGAATACGAGGGCAATCCGTATGATAAGAACCGTATTCAATACCAAATCACACTACTTTAGACAACAGCAATCATGGAATAGACTAGACGGTATCTGTATCAATGTAGGTCGATAAGCCAGGACGGGAATCGAGAGGCTCTGCGCGGACTGTCTCTCCATTTTCTTCCTCGTATATTGATATGTCAGATAGCATACTGGTTTCAGACTGCCAAGTAAGAGAGAATATTTGGTTTCGAACCGACTCCCTGTTTTTCGTTATCTCGTATATTGATAAGTCAGAGAGCATGCTCGATTTCGGACCGTCTCTTCGTTTTCTATCTCGCATACTACTAAGTAAGAGCATATTTATTTTCGGACAGTTTCTCTGTTTTTTATCTTTTATCGAGAGCATATCCAGTTTCGGACTGATGCTTTGTTTTTTTTCTCTCGTTTATTTATATGTTATATAGCATATTTAGTTTCGAACTGTCTCTCTGTTGTTGTTTTTTATTTTGTTTATTTATAAGTTAGAGAGATTGTTGGATTTCGAGCAATGTCTTATTTAACGTTTCGAATAATGCCTCTTTAAAGCATCTAATCCAGCATGCTAGTAACGGTTGCTTTTGAAAGATTCGCTATTTCATTGAATTTAGGTATCATCTTCCAGTTCGGAGTTTAAGGTATGCCACGATATAAAAATTGCGGGATAGAAAACACATTCCCTTATCAGTATGCGGTTTTCTCTGGGATCTTTTGGTGGTTTAAAACTGTTCAAGACAAATAATACCTTCTATAAAATGCTGAAGAGAAATAAAGCTCTTGTAACAATAACCTTTCGCCTTGGATTCTTTCATTTTGCCTTACAAATTATAATCGACAATATTAATCCGCGGGCCTATATTGGCTATACATCTCAGATGATTGGAATCAAGACAGTCGAAGTCCATAGCATTGAAATCAGACACATTTATCTGATAATGTTTTACATGTCGATAGATAGATGTCCAGACCGACCGAATTGATACGCGACCATCTCATTGTAAAAGCTGATAAGAAAATGCTTCGTTTTCATCGGATAATTGGTTTCTTACAAGATATGCCTGTCAAATACCTTTCTAACAAAGACATTTTATTCGTCGCTATTTGTTTTTTCATTCACTATATTTGACGTTAAGATATAAAGATATTATACATTTGTGTTTTCTAAAATTTACCAGCTAAGATATGGTTCCAACAACTAACATTTAATTAAGTTTGTATTCAAGGTATATTCGATTGTTTTTTATGTTTTTGTTTTGTTTTGTATAGTTTTTCTTTTGAAAACTGTGATGTTAAACAAAACGTTGATGGTAAAATATGTTTTTATCTGCTTTGTTGCTTAAAAAGGAAACAATATTTCTCAGATGGTAAAACTTCTGATTAAAGTTTGTCTCATAAAGCATAGAAGCTCGTACCCGTGTCTTGATAGGCGTGATATTCCGAGATGTCTCAGTCTGAGATCGTAACGAATTATATCCGATATGACAGATGCTGTACCAAGAACTATGGGATTTGTCATGAAAAGCGACACATTCAATACAAGGGGGTTTATGTAAATATAGAAATGGTTACCAAAGATGATTTGTTTCGCAAATTGGGGAATCTGATTCGTTCATTACGTACAAAAAGGCTGAATTCGATACATTCTAAGATGGTTTCTGTCATATTCCTCTGAAAAAAATGTTTACCAATACACTTATTAATGGTACTGTATATCTCTTTCTTTATGAAAATCAAGGACTATGGTTGGTGATTTCGTTTTATAGCCCCGTTATGTTTGTCAAACTGAATGCGGTCATCTATTTGAGTTCAATTCTACTTTGTTTGTACTAGTATATAACTTGACTTGCCATATATAAATTTGAAACAAAGCAAAACACTTTGAAATTGCTATTGCAGATCAGATTTCATCAAAAGGAACTACACTATACTGGCAGTGCAATTTAAAGTTACTGCCTGATCTTTTGGAAAAGTTGCATACTTTTTAAGATCAAGATCGAATCTCTGCGTCAAAAGAGGAGATAAAATTTCTTGAGAAAAACAATTCGAACCTATGTCTCATTGGAATCTTATGTTTGATAAGTGTTGCACCCGCGTTTAAATGGGAACACTGTATACAATTGATTAATAGTCTACGACGACGTCTGTTGGATTGAATAGAGGATGATAAATCTTACAATGTCGCCAAAGGTTGCAGTGGCTGCCACGTATATAGAGAGAAATCATTGTGTCGTGTGGATGAAATGTATTTATACCAAGTCAGAGTTAAAACTTAATTATTAGATTTATACATCTCGGAATCAGGTTCGTAATACATTGTCGGAGATAGAAACAGTTCGTTGCCTCGAGCGTAGTGTGAATAATCGGACAACTGAAGGTAGGAAACGCATTATCCACCATTTTCAAACACATTCTTTCGTCGGATAATTTCGGTCGATGTCGCTAAAGATCGGTCATAACCGGACATGATCGGTTTGATGCCAATAGTTCCGGCCCAGACCGGAGAACGGCCGAAGTAATCCGTACAAGGAATGAGTTCCAAAATAGCGGATAATGGGTATCACACTTTAAGCTTTGATTTGGGATTGTTCCAAAATGAAAACAATAACAGACGACAATCGAAATAAAAAGCTATGTTCCTTTTGATGTCATATCATTATTTTGACGAGAAATCGATGTCGCTCGCTATGAATTATATCTACTTGAAAAGTGAATCAGAAAAGTCGCCTCAATATGCCTAGCATAGATATGAGACTAATGGCCCTACATTTACCCTTCTTAAACATGTTCTTTTCCAATATTGTTCCAATCATTTTGTTAGAAAAATATATAAAGTATATATACAAGAGAACACAGAACAATCACAAGTGCTTCCCTTATTTTTACCACGGTACGCTATTTTTACCGATCAAAAGGACCTGTACTGAGAGGATCCTGACGGATTTTCACTGAATTTCAGCGATGTTGGATTCGTATATTGCAAAAGTCGGTCATGTGAACAAATTCACGCCCTATTTGAGAAACGCTTTCATTTAGCGAGTCAGACACACAATGGATCACATGTGTCTGCTTGGGTATCATATGAAGAGAAATACACAGGAAAAACTCTAACCTAGAATAATGGGAAGATCATCACTTTGTTATGGCGATAAAAACAATATAGAGCGGGAGATATGTACAGGTGAGTTTTCATGATGAAAGAACAACAGTCTAAGAACGTCATTCAGAATGTGCATAAAGCTAGCGGAACGGAATTGTGGATATGATTGGGTGTGCATTGCTCATCTCGAAAGTTTACTGCAAGACTATCGTAAGTCCTTCACTCTTGTTGGGGATTTTCAATAGTCTTGCAATAAACCAACTTTTTCTGTCATGCACGTTATACCTTTAGCAAGCAATTGTTACATCGGTCGCATGTATAATGAGGACAACATATTCTTTAAAAAAAGAAAAACAATTATTATAAAAATATAGAAAGTACTAAGCAGAGAGAAATATATTACAAGCTCAACTCAGATTGGGATATGCAGTCCGTTTTATTTGGGAGGGATAAGGAATATAGCATTAAGTGAAGCGTTAACCATTTACCCAGAATTTCGTTTCTTGAAGATGTTTTCATTTCAGCAAAAGATTTGCAGTTGTCGTCCACCTTGGTCCAAAGGTCTCGTAAGACTATCCAAACACTCGTATGTCTCGCTGTATGAATATTGACCTTTCTATCCGTACATATTTCCATTCTGTATACCAATCGCTCATATACGACTGTGTCCCTGATCATAAGCCAACGCGCCGATTGAAGGAACAATCATATAAGGAGAGACATCCCTTGCAATGTAACATAGGGTGGGAACCATGTTGACAAACGATGAAAAGATTATATATAGCTATACGTATTATATCTTACCTGTCCATTTACTAAGCAAACATTGTGATTTAAAAACATATTTATCTTTCTTGATACTGACATATGCATGTTAAAAGACTAGTTCTTCTTTAATTGCCAAAATTGATTGAATTGATATGGAAACGATATAACTTGTATAAAAAAGAATAATTCAATGATATCTATGTTGGCTACAAAGATGAAAACTCAACACCTGCCTGGTAGAATACCGGTAAAGCACAATGTTTACTAAAGAGGAAAATCAATTTAAACTAAAAGAATAAATGCTTTGAATAACAAAGGGTGGCAAAATTAATTGTCCATAATGCCAAGCTTGTCAAAAAGGATTAATTGACAAATGGATTATTACTGAAATTTACTAAATAACCATTATACAGACAAGCGTGGAAAAAGGATTTGACATTAACAGACAAGCGAATCAAAATCAGATTTTGCTACCCCTGAATTATTTTAATAATTTCTGCTTATAAGCCCCAATAATCCATTCAGTAGCGAATCCAGCTAGGACAACAAGGGTGCTGAGATCAAGTCCTGGCTTGGGCAGTATTCTAAGGGAACGGAATAACTCCTTTTGCCAGACTTGTGTCTAAAAAACTATTCAGCAGATACAGCAATATGGACTGTAAAGGACTGACGGGTTACATGTCTCTGGGCTTTGAAGATTAAGTGTGGTAATATAGTTCGACCATACGACCTCAGCTTTTTAGGAAAACGTCTTATAGTTGGTAGTCACGAAAGGTCGGTTCTAGACAAACTGCACCGTCAGTCTTCTTTATTGTAATTGGGACACCTTTGTGTTATGAGACAGAGCGTGGCAAAGAAATATAGAATATCAACCGTCGACTCTAGCCTCTTGCTTTAGTGTGTGAAATATACGATTTATATAAGGAACAGTTTGAAGGCATCTGTGTTTAGTATTAAGTCATAAGAAAATGCTTAAATCAATCCTGATACAGACAAGTCATCCAATACCTTTAAAAGAGTGTGATCAAAACGTAGTATGTCCATTAAAAGCATTTTTTTCTTTTGTCGTGAAGCTTTGATTTTCTATATGTCATCGTTATTAATCAGAAACCTATGTCTTCGAAATAACAAAATGATTTAACCCATTCCAGAAGATAACTTTCTTGTTTGTATCAATGTATAATCGGGATATAAAAATAATGCAATACAAATCAAATACGTACAAGCAATAAGTCTCTAAAAGGCATATTTGGATTAACACAAGCATAAACCTTCACGGTCGTATTGTTTTGTAATTCAAGTTTATATACCAAATAAGTTGTTCCTGCATTACAAGCACATACGTAATATGTGTACATTTAAAATTAGATATACGTGGTTCAATACACCTCTCACATCTATCGCACTAATACAAAAATTGCCCACAGACTCTGATTTAAGTAAATATATTCATTTCTTTAACTGACATAAACTCAAATTAAAAACGTTTCTTCTTGCATATGACAAGAACTCAATGCAACATTAGTGCAGTCAAGTATGTAGCCCTTTCACCATTGTGGACGGTTTGCACCTTTGTTACATTGAGGCATCTATGCAGATCTGTGTTCTCCTTTCACCGATCGAGTGCATTGTCCTAGTTCAAAGAATATTAATGAGAATCGTGTCTGACGATCACACCATATCTCGGTATTCCTCCTCTTTGAAAGTCGGCGCTGTAACATAATTGACAACGTCGAATGTTGTCTAGTAGCTGTCCTTTCGGGACTTATCGCAAATATGTGCGATGTTTGGTAGCGCTGCCACATTGGATCGGCGCTATCAGACACACTTAACCCATTACCAAACAATACCGACATTTACCCAATTTGTTGCAGACGACTCTGGAAACCATTATGGTAAATGGAGATGTTGCTCGTTACGAGCAATTTTTCCATTTGCCACAATGTTTTCTGCCCTATCAAGAGAATCCTTGGTCAATTTCATCCCATTTTGAAATGTCTTCTGCAAACTCTTTCAATTTGGGACAGTCGGGAATTTGGCGTTTGGTAAAGGGTTCATTCTTGTTTTATCGGAGAGAGATATCCGCTGATCAATTATGGTTTTGGATCAGGGTGTAGACTAGAAAAGTCGTATCAATGTTTCCGTATCTAGCCTAGATGTTTACAATTGCATATATCTAAATGAGCGAGGTATCACAAGCTGCTAGTTTCTCAACAAAGTATATTACAGTTTACTTTAAAATTACAATTTCTCCACGATTTTTATAAACTCGAAATGACAAGAAGTCGTCACACTCTATACCAAAAAATATGCATGCATACTTGGCCGATTTTATAGGATTTATATTCTTCAATGGGTTTCGGAACAGATGTGAATGCACTGCGGACGCTACTTTTTTGCCAGCGTTTTGTCATTCGATACGTCTCTAGGTACAGTATCGAAGGTTTATGAATCTATTAGCAGCGGTACAGTTGCAATTTCCTTTTTTTTTTCTACTTTTCGCTCGGCAGATCAATCATTTTATGACAAAGTATTTGATAAGGTTGTAAGTCAGTAGGAATAATTTGAACTTACCAACTTCAGTGAATGTTTGATTGGTATTACATTCGGTCAACAACCAGAATTGATATCATTATTGTGATGCTGCCAATGAACTTTACCTTTAATATCAGTATAATGTAGTACCTTATTTGTTTCATAAACGTACTTGAATGAATTCATACGAGAAACAATTGCCGATTGATTCCCGAACAGGCCGTTGAATTCTCGGTAAAACATAGAAGTCGATGCAAATCATGTTTGAACCGTTAACTAAGACTTTTTCTCTAAAATGTTGAGATCGTCCGCTGCAGTTAATAAAGAACAAGACACAATTACATATAACCTAAACTGGTTTGGACAGGGTTTCTGCAACTGTTTCTCTGTTCGTTTAATTGTAGGTTCGATAAAGGGACATTTATCACAGACCAATTAAGAATAATGTTACACTCTAATTTCATATATTTAATGTATCTAGAGTCGACAGCGTTCTTCAAGTTGCACCTTAAATGTGTAATAAACGCAACACTTATAAAAGCAATTGTGGATTATTTATTCATTATTTGTATGGACTTCTTATATTTATCGGACAATCTCACGGTATGGCCGTGTACTTCTTTTGGCAGTTTTCTACGCCATATCGACTCTCTTCATAGCACATGTTGCTTAATATTTAAGAAAGATCTTTGATAAAGTAAAGAATTAATTACTATTATGTCTGCTATGTCTGAATGATTTCTTCTCGATTCCGTCGTTATTACAAATACACTGCCATTGTTGTTTCTTTGTAATTATCATGTGTTGTTCATTAGACTAGACAGAATAAGCTTTAATCTGTGAAGCGCCTTCAATCTGTAAGCAAGCTTTTTGTTTATACATGTAGATGTATACATCCAAAGTACTATCAGACCTCCCGCTCTTGAAACCTGATTTATCATGATTTTCCTCATTAACCGTTATTAGCACTTTGCAACCACTCCATGCGTACCAACAAATTGCTTTCTACATGACACACTTAATAGGGACAATAGTTGCCTTACTATTATTTCTACTATCATTATGTGTCATTAATAACATATTACCAACATGACAGGAACTGTAAAAACAGAATTGGTGTTCGGTATTGAGTCTATTGAATGAGATACGGTTGTTTTGGGTTTGCTTACAACGACATGTTTTTCTCCGCATATTGAGTGATAGACATGCTACATGCGACTGAGACTGTAAGATTGATTGGTTCATAATTTCCAAAAGAGGGCGCCAATGTACAACCAAACTGTCGCATCTCATTGTTTAGACACTATATTCTTAAACGTACGACTGAATGAAAACTGTAAGAAACAGAACAAAAACTCTAACTAAACAATAGTTCTTATAAAGGAGCTTTTCCTCATCACACCAATTTTTTGACAAGAATCACGTGATACAGAATCAGGAAAACAAAGACGTATGTCTATTTGATGACTTGTAAGAGTAAAGATATGCACTGGCGTTCCTTTGTGCTTATGAGTCGCTATGTTTGAAATATTCCAATAGACGCCCTGTTTGCATGGCAATGTGAACTCGCGTGACATACCATGACGTTATAGGTAACACAAATGATTTAAGCTTAAAGATAATATTTATCATACGTTTGGTGTTAAACGTCAACTTTTTCTTTTTCTTTATTTAATTCCGAGAAATCTGCGCTTTTTTTTTCAAGCTTTTCCTTTAAGGTAAGGCATATAGTAGTCATCATGTTTGAATGCGTTGCGACGTATTTATATTGCAAGGAGGTAAATCAAAGATCGGCCACAAAAAACTACAATCGGTAATTGCACGGAAAGTTTACAATCACTATCGTGGCAATTAATCCAATCAACCAAAGGCACACGAAGCGGTTAATGGGCGAAAGGCCATGAACCGCATTGCTTATTTATGACCGTTTAAAGACTAAAGCCTTCGTTAACGGTGGAAAAAAAAGCTTTCGTCCGAAGATGAATTAGCTGCTGGAAGCAATAATTGGCCACTGGACCCTAAGTGAGACTGACAGTCTAACACGTTGGCTTTTTGCGTATTCCTTACACGGTATTTTAGAGATGTTCTTGCTTAGTTGCTACGATTTAAGGCCGACAGGAAAAATTGTTCCGTGTGTGTACAGTACCATGAGCTGTTGATGAGTTTAGGCTGATTTTGAAGTTGTGAGCATAGAGTATTTGTCTTAAATTATTGTGTCAAGTGATTATCCTTGGCAGTTTGCTTTGAGTTGAGCTATAAAACAAATGTTTTATGCAGTGTCGTGGTTATACGTGTTGTACTTTTCCCTCCGACTTAGATATGAATAAAGTGGCTTGCGCTAACATAAAATAGTTTAATGAAAGGTTACGAATCATGTTCTTGTGTCTTGAAGAGCCAACTGTAAAGTTCGGCTATTACATGACGGTATGCTTCATGTGATGTTGATTTCTTTAAGCAAGGCTTCATCTTAGTGGTATTGATACAAGGAAGCACTACCATTCAATCACCGAGATATACATGTAACAAGTAGGGTTGAAAGTCAATCAAGGCTTTTTTCATACAACATTACAGAATCGCCTTTACCATGTTTAATATCTATTTTACAACTTCAGCATTGTTGCCAGTGAAGTCTGGGGTCTTTATTCATCTTTATGAGTCGGGCATCGCAACGTACCTAACATAATGTTGACACGATATTGTTGAATTGGATGTACATACTAGTATTTTTATCAATGTATTTTTTTATATTTACATTGTAATGGACGATGAGCATGACCGTACTCAAATCTAATTTAGGAAATAAGATTATGTTACGTTATGTCACGATAAAAAAAATGCTACTTCAAAAATATTGCCTTAAGCGGTTTTCCTAATTTCAGACACTCGTAAATTGGTGCTATATTTCGTGCGCCCCGGGTTTAAGACAGAACACGAGGATTGGATAGACCAATTATGCTTAATTGAGTATCCATAGATATCTCGATGACATGAAAATGTCTCAGAGCAAAGGCAATACTTGACCATTTGCTTCATACCGACGTGTTATTGACCTTAAGGTAGAATAGTCATAATCCACCACGTTATTGACCCATGATCCGCTTTTTGAAACTCATTCATTCGTCGGATAACTTCGGGCGTTCTCGGTAGACATCGGACGACACCGGAACTATTCGGTTCAAATCGAATAGTTTCGGCCTCAATCGATATAAAGCGAGACCACCCGAAGTAATCCGACAAGAGAATTAAGTTTGAAACGTCGGATTATGGTATTCTTACTTAACTGTATTTGCTCTTGCAGTGTTTACGCTTTCAAATTGCTTCATACGGGAAATGGGAGAGATATAAAATGCAGGAAACAGCAAAAACAAATAACAAAAAGAAACGTGGTCTCTATAATCATGTGTAGAAACAGTTATGGCAAATGTTATAGTATTAGTCCCTTCACAGATAGGTATAAACCTATTGGCGCTGATACCTTGGTCGCTTTCTCAATGGAGGTGGGGTGAATCGGGTGGTCAAATTGGAAAAGAACTGGCCAGCGAACGCTCGATTTGAGTTTTCAAACAGGTCCATCATTTCTTGTTCTTCATTTGATAACGCCAATCATAGGGCCAGTTGGAAGCGGTTTCAGCGTGTATCAACAGTTTTCCTCTGGTCGGCCTAATAATTGAGATGAGTCATGGAGTGTTTCGTGATTTACGTTGCAGGTCTTCTCAAATCTGACCACGTCATTCCCCCAATTGTTTCTAGTCTTAGACAATGATCAGTTTATATCTCAGTTTATATCTCCTTATCTACTTTAGCGTTAATCACAAATGATACCATCCTGTCATCGGTGGACGTATTTATAGGCGATTAGTGTGAGGTACTTGACCAATATAGGTTTTTGTTTCTATTTGCATGCTGATCAAAATAAAAACGTGTACTTAATGCATCAATAAACAGCCACGTAAAGCCGTTTCGGTGAATTGATGAGTGATTCATTTTAGATAGAGGATCCGTATCGGTCTGACGAGCTCCATGTATAGTGATAGGTTCCCCTAAATATTACTTTATGCGTCATTCTTTTTATTCTAACCAAAACATTTATTAATAATCATGATAATACTTTTTGAGACACTACCTTTTTACAGGAAGGAAATCCTTATATAGAACAATTTCTTCTATAAATAAGATGGTATCCCTACTACGAAAATAGAGCTGTATTACATAAGTCCTGTTCCTTGTCAATTATTTCCATTCGGAAATTGAACAATATAACGTTTAACATTATAAAAAACAGAAACAATGTCATATATGTACATGCTTATAGGCACCTTATGATAGGGTTACATGACCAGGTTTAACTATATTGGTAATGATGAATTAAAGAGTTCTTGATGAAAGACCTATAATTGCGAGTATTCTTTCAAGGTTTGGTTGAGGTCGGTGAGACTAGACCTATTCGCCAAATTCCCCTTTGCATCTGTTTTCCTGTTGAGAAACTGTTTATATCTTGGAAAAAATATGACTTTTATTTGGAATTTCAGATTATATTTTGTTCTTTGGAAAGAGCATTCATAACCGTGATATGATACAAAAAGTACTGAAAACTGAACAAATGTTGAAACCATTTGAATTAGATTACACCATATCGTGTCAAAGTAAACCCAAAAAACATGATTAACCTCTTATTCTTGAATCTATAATGTCTAAATACCAGGTAATTTTAAGAGACACTCCATTAAATGAGTGTACGATGGTTATACGATGACTATACGAAGTACTAACACAAAGCGTAAAATAGACAATTCAGATTACAAAATAACTTGGATGATCCACGCTGTAACTGTGTTCTTCAATCAATTCCATTAAATTCGCAATCTTAATTTCAAAACATATTCCCGTAAACGCTCATCTTTTTCCACGAAATAACTCAACTTAAATGCAATGGAATCGGAGGGAATATAGACAATGACAGAAACCGGAAGTAAAAGACCCCTCTCATCTAAAGTGATCTACTTTTTTTTTAACTTTCAACGCTAAAGAGTACGCACAAGGGAGCTAATAATGTGAAAACCTCTATTCCTACCGAGACTTATTTATGGTACCACGGTGTGTGATTAAGGACTGATTTACGACGATTATCGGGCGATCGAGACAATAACGTCGATATTAATATCCCATTTACTCCTGTCTGATGAACTCCAACACACATTCAAAAACTCATATTGTCTAATTAGTTAAATCTAATTCATTTATGTCAGTATGAAGCATAAATAATTGTTTTACAAAAGAAGTAGATAGATAGAAGAATTATATACGATGAGTAAGTCCGTGAAAGTGAATACATGATCATGCTGAATGACCCGTGGAGATGTTTTATTAATGCTGGATTTCGATTGGCTAAAATGAGTTAGATTTCATCCATGTACATTTGTTTCTTTTGGCAAACCAGTTTGACAGAAGCATACTTGTGACGGCTGATTTATGATAAGTCGTATAATATTAAGTAATCAAACAATGATGACACTGTTATTTCCAGAGAAATCTTGGCAGCGATCGTTTGTACCTTCCAATGCTGTTTCTTCCCCAGTACAGTTCCCACTTAAACAGAATAAAGGCAATTAAAGCTTAAAAGCTGACAGTTCCGTGACAAATTGAAATGTCATTACTTTTCCCGTAGATAATGCCTCAACAACAACCAGACGTTTGTTCCTCTCCAGGGAAACATTTATATCTTACATGTGTCCTGTTTAGAAACATTCGAAAGTAATAAAAACATGGAAACATGGAAACGTTAATTGTATGGAAGAAGACAGGAACTTTGCAATTAAACCATTTTCCACTTCAATGGTTCAGTGAAAGACTATAGTAAGTGATTCATGTTTATAAAACACTTCCTATAGTCTTGCACTGAACCCTCGACTTACGAGTGGTCCAAATTTAACGCATTGCATGCAAAATGCAAGGACTTTATTGTACTGGAAAAAGATTTTCTTCCAAAAGAATATATTGCACATTTGGAGCAATATATCAATTTGGTCTCTGAAACAAATGTGTCAAAATGGACTGTACTAAATTCTTAGAGTACGTGGTAATTTTCCAAAAAACGATTTTTGTGTCGTCTGCTTTACAAAACATTAAATACTTGCTTTTATTGAATGAGGATAGGTACTAGGAGGAGCAAACAGGTTATATCACAGGCCAGCCGCCAATTAACTTGGCGGCTGGCCTGGATCTGACCTGTTTGCATAAGCATGAGGTCGGTTTCAGCTAAGGCTAAAGGTGGGAAATACGAGTGAGACATAGAAAAAACAGGCAGTTTGGTTTAGACCTAACGGCCACAGAGATGGCTGTTTTATTGGTTAATCTAAATACTTAATGAACTCGTGGGTCTTATTTGTTTATTGATTGCTTGAAATGTACTTTAGACTTCTAGAACAGTCGCTGGTATCGCTGTTGTGTTTATTTCTTGGAAATGCAAAGGATAACCGTTGTTTATTAGATATAATTCCTTAGTGTAATCTTTTCAACTTAGAGCGCAAGTTCTACATATTCTATATATCTACTATAAGAACAGCAAAGTCGCTTTAATCTAGACACGTCTATTCCTGCCGAAACCTCCGGATTGACGTATTTGAGGATCATATCAATCTACTTTGATATTTGTATTTAATGTAACGCTGTGTTATGGGCCGGTTGCTTTAGTACTTTGAATCAATTATCGGCTCTATTTAGGTTCTACAAGGACGGATAGTGCTTCTCTCACAGTATTGTTTCACTACCACTACTACTAGGACAACTCTTTTTGAAGCCTTAAGCGTTTTCGCTTTCTCATGCTTTTCTAGCGATATTTGAACGAATGTTGTCACTTCTTCATTATGTATCGTTAGGCAGTGATCGGGAGTTAGCAAATAACTCCAAGCCAATGTAAAGAATTAGATAAATCGTTGCTTTATTCAGACTTGTATAAACGTAAATGTCTACGATAGGAGGCTTGATAAATTCGTTCGTCAAAAGGAAAAAATACTCATCATGGGGAAAATTGTTTGTCTTCATTCAGAGACAAATAGCCTTTATCCTTATCTTGGACCCGTTCTATCTCTTTTAAGCTTCTGGGTAAAAATCGCTCGAAAAGATTTACGAAGTTTCCAATTAAACACCTGGACAACTCAGCCAATAATGTTAGGGACGTAGCCTCCAAATTTCTACGAAACAATTTCACATGTTCTGCCCCTGATATATAATCCAATACTAACTAAATTGTAGAACAAAAGAGTAAAAGGCGATTGTTTAAAGCTTCTCAAGCTAATTACGTTTTCAATTACTTGGGGAAAAAAATACAACGAGTGCCTCGTTTTCATACTGAATGTTATATATCACATATTCCCGGGGCCCCAAGGGAAAGATGAATGATATCTACCTAGACCTCCAGGCGTAAACCTATTAGCCTAGTTACGAGGGAAGCGTCGCCCATTGTTTCCATTTTTATAACAATTATTATCGGTAATGCTTGGTTACAATTTAAAATTACGTCACAATGATCTGTTGACATTTTATAGGGAAATACTACAAACGCAATGAAACCAGAATCTTATACCTACTGCCGTATAACAAATGATGTGAATAACATATGTGATATGAAATTTGTACATAACAATACAA